>JAMFTG010002315.1:0-17500 GCA_023974075.1 Chaenocephalus aceratus
TTTTACTTCTTACATGTTGAACACAAATACCTGTACTTTCTACTTCTTACATGTTGAACACAAATACCTGTACTTTCTACTTCTTACATGTTGAACTCAAATACCTGTACTTTCTACTTCTTACATGTTGAACACAAATACCTGTACTTTCTACCTCTTAAATGTAGAACACAAATACCTGTACTTTCTACTTCTTACATGTTGAACCCAAACACCTGTACTTTCTACTTCTTACATGTTGAACTCAAATACCTGTACTTTCTACTTCTTACATGTTGAACCCAAATACCTGTACTTTCTACTTCTCACATGTTGAACACAAATACCTGTACTTTCTACTTCTCACATGTTGAACACAAATACCTGTACTTTCTACTTCTTACATGTTGAACCCAAATACCTGTACTTTCTACTTCTTACATGTTGAACACAAATACCTGTACTTTCTACTTCTCACATGTTGAACACAAATACCTGTACTTTCTACTTCTTACATGTTGAACACAAATACCTGTACTTTCTACTTCTTACATGTTGAACACAAATACCTGTACTTTCTACTTCTTACATGTTGAACTCAAATACCTGTACTTTCTACTTCTCACATGTTGAACACAAATACCTGTACTTTCTACTTCTTACATGTTGAACTCAAATACCTGTACTTTCTACTTCTCACATGTTGAACACAAATACCTGTACTTTCTACTTCTTACATGTTGAACTCAAATACCTGTACTTTCTACTTCTTACATGTTGAACTCAAATACCTGTACTTTCTACTTCTTACATGTTGAACTCAAATACCTGTACTTTCTACTTCTTACATGTTGAACTCAAATACCTGTACTTTCTACTTCTCACATGTTGAACTCAAATACCTGTACTTTCTACTTCTTACATGTTGAACTCAAATACCTGTACTTTCTACTTCTCACATGTTGAACTCAAATACCTGTACTTTCTACTTCTCACATGTTGAACACAAATACCTGTACTTTCTACTTCTCACATGTTGAACCCAAATACCTGTACTTTCTACTTCTTACATGTTGAACTCAAATACCTGTACTTTCTACTTCTTACATGTTGAACTCAAATACCTGTACTTTCTACTTCTTACATGTTGAACCCAAATACCTGTACTTTCTACTTCTTACATGTTGAACACAAATACCTGTACTTTCTACTTCTTACATGTTGAACCCAAATACCTGTACTTTCTACTTCTTACATGTTGAACCCAAATACCTGTACTTTCTACTTCTTACATGTTGAACTCAAATACCTGTACTTTCTACTTCTTACATGTTGAACACAAATACCTGTACTTTCTACTTCTTACATGTTGAACTCAAATACCTGTACTTTCTACTTCTTACATGTTGAACTCAAATACCTGTACTTTCTACTTCTCACATGTTGAACACAAATACCTGTACTTTCTACTTCTTACATGTTGAACTCAAATACCTGTACTTTCTACTTCTTACATGTTGAACTCAAATACCTGTACTTTCTACTTCTCACATGTTGAACTCAAATACCTGTACTTTCTACTTCTCACATGTTGAACCCAAATACCTGTACTTTCTACTTCTTACATGTTGAACACAAATACCTGTACTTTCTACTTCTTACATGTTGAACTCAAATACCTGTACTTTCTACTTCTTACATGTTGAACTCAAATACCTGTACTTTCTACTTCTTACATGTTGAACCCAAATACCTGTACTTTCTACTTCTCACATGTTGAACACAAATACCTGTACTTTCTACTTCTTACATGTTGAACCCAAATACCTGTACTTTCTACTTCTCACATGTTGAACACAAATACCTGTACTTTCTACTTCTCACATGTTGAACTCAAATACTTGTACTTTCTACTTCTCTCATTTCCCAAACAGCTGGTTCCTTTAGTCTGAATGTGTGTTGGTGCGTGGTCATTATTCTTTAGAGTCACTGCGTGCCTATTGGTTGGAACACGATCCGTGTATCCATCACTTCCTGGTCTTCTCTAAAGAAGAGGGACCAATGGAAACGTTGTCATGTTGCCGTTGTTCAGCATGGAAACATTCATTAGCTAACAATGACATTACTGTTCTATTAATATAAAGGGAGGTCAGGTACTCTTTAAAGCAGCTGCTAGTTATGGGTACTTTTTACTGAAGTACACTTCAAAGCCTCTTTACTTTTTCTTGAGTAAAGAAGTTTAGTCAGTACTTCTACTTCAGTATTTTTAAACATGAGTATCTGTACTTCTACTTGAGTAAAGGATGTGTACTTTTGCCATCTCCGGCTAATCATCACTTGAAGGCAATGCACAAATCCACTGAAGTGAGCTGAGCATGTGCATGACACTCAAAAGAAAACCCACAACAGATCACCTGAAGAGAAATCCTTACCCATAATCCACCAGGGATTTAACAGATTCTACGTGAACACAACGCCGTCAGCTCCGATGTTCTGACCCTCTGAAATGCATTGAAGTGGAGGTCAGTTGAACACTTTCATTTCATTTGCACTCGTCTAAAGCGACTCATCTAAAGTGGCAATTAACTGCGTCCCATTGGGAGCTGCCTCATTGGAGCTGGCAGCCGTTGACTTAGATACTCAGAACAAACAGAAACATCTTAAAACACACTTAATATGCATAAATATGTGTTAGCTTTACATACTGTTAACTATCTCTCCACATTGTGGTAATATATACTTTACATTACATATCATTTAGCTGACACTTTTGTCCAAAGCGACAATACAATAAGAAGTGCAAAAAACCATAAAGATTCAGACTCCGAACAACAAGGAAAGTGCAGATATCTTCACCTCAAGCTAATCATACCCAGTGTTGTGCTAGTTACTGAAAACCAGTAACTAGTTACCATTACTAGTTACTTCATTTCAAAAGTAACTCAGTTACTTTACTGATTACTTTCACCAAAAAGTAATGCGTTACTGTGAAAAGTAATGTTTTAGTTACTTAAAAAAGGGCTGCCATTATATTAATGCCCTATAGCCTTCATTTCAGTTCTGTTATTGCATTGGAGAATAATACAATCTGTTGATCAACTTGACATGCATTATATGCAATCTGGATAGCATCGATATTAGCTGGCTTTACATTTTTGTATATTCTTTCTCCAGGTAGTTGGAAAAAGTTTTCCGTCCCATATGCCGTGTGCCGCCCGGACATGCTATCGTGCTAACTAGCTCCCTGAAAGCGGTGACTCCACTGTAGCAACAGCCTGCATGTGTTCTACAACATACCGTGCAATGGCTTCATCGACTTTCCCCTGGCTGGCAGTCCCTCGGTTAAAATCCAGCCGCTGTTGCTCAGGTGCAGGTGGAGGTGGAGGTGGAGTGGCGTCGGCTGAGTCTCTGTGGTCTTAGCTACTAGCTTCGTCCCAGCATGTTGTTTCTGCAGATGTTTTAAGAGATGTGAATGACTGGTTTGGGCAGTAGATAGGCTCTTTGACCCGCCAGGACACAACTTACATTTAACAGAAACTCTCTTTTCTTTGTGCTCGACAAAAGTGGAATAGTGAGAATATCTCCAGGTGGAGAAACTAGACTTGAGCTCCGCCGCCGCCATGACAGTCTTGTTAGTAAACAACACAAACACGCCCACAGCCCGTCTCCGCATGTGACACAGAAAGTATTTAAGTACATTTACTCAATACTGTACTTAAGTACAGTTCTCATCTCTGTTCACCTGGCTGTTGACTATATAAAAAAACTAACGCAGTAACGGAGTAACGCACCATGTAGTAACGGTAACTGAGTTACTGAATTTAAAAAGTAATGCGTTAGAGTACTAGTTACTGCCAAAAATAACGGCGTTACAGTAACGCGTTAGTCCCAACACTGATCATACCATAGATCTGGTGAATCAGTTAAGGCCTAAATTAAGCAATAACTTAAAAACAACAACCCTAGCAGGTCAACATTAAGGACATTTCAAATGACTTTAGCCCTAACAGATTACACACAGTTAAACAACAGTGAAAAACGTCTTAAAGCAAAATATAAATCCTATACAGTCAAGATATCTGATTTATTCAAGGTTCAAAATGCATATATACTATATACATGTATTACTTATCAATCATTATTTAGATGTAATATATTTGTGTTAACCCTTGTGTGGTGTTCGTGTTTTTGTTACTCAGCCGGTGTGCGTGGGTCTGGTGGACCCGCTGCCTTGTTGGGCTTCAATTCAACACAATCAAACTACCGTACTTTCCGGACTATAAAGCGCACCTGCATATGAGCTGCAGCAGCTAAACTGTCCGTCTGTCTTGCTCTCGTTCTGTCTCTCGGTTCCACTTTCACTTTGGCGCTACCTGTCTCACTCTTTTCCGGCCTCCAGCTTTTCCTGCTGGAGCCCGCCGCTTAAAGGTGGCGGGCGCGGACCGGTCCTAGAGCCCATAGAGTTAAAGGTGGTTAATTTTACCTGTAAAATCCATAGATTTAGGAGGTTCCCTAGTGGCCGTTAGCTGTACAAACAAAATGGGGGGAAAAGTCGCGGTTTATAGTCCGAAAAGTACGGTATTTGATGTTAAAATACTCAACAGATGTTTACTTCATCTCAATTACAAGCAATATAAACAGCACTTAATATTTTCCCTTTTACATTTGTCACATCATTAATGAATCAAAGTGCTACTCGTTTGTTTGCCCGCTGACCGGCTGGTCCTGTGGCTCGGCTTTTTTTTGTAACTAGCTGATGCTCAATCTCATCCTCTTCTTCAAAGTCACTGTCAGACTCAGATTCTCAGAAATGTGAAATATTACTGAAGAAATATCACTTTTCAATGTCTGGAAATGAATGTGGCAGTTCTGAGAAACACTAATCATTTCTTATTCTTGAAGACGAAAACATACGATGGGCTCTGATCCATGAGAGACGTTCTATATTGCTGACAAACTATATTTACACATTCAATATAAAGTTCCAATCTCACTATGATTCATTCATGAGTTACAGGTTCTCCACTGAATTACATATGTATTGAAGTTGCAACACATGTAAGCACAAAGACACAAATGCAAACAAAGTATACCAAGATAAAAGTATGTAAGCGACTTTATTGAACCTTCTTGACTTCATTTCCTCCGCTCAGCCCTCTGAGAGGAGAGGTGTGTGTGTGTGTGTGTGTGTGTGTGTGTGTGTGTGTGTGTGTGTGTGTGTGTGTGTGTGTGTGTGTGTGTGTGTGTGTGTGTGTGTGTGTGTGTGTGTGTGTGTGTGTGTGTGTGTGTGTGTGTCTTGCTGTTAGTTGCTCTAGTTGTGAACCTCAGAGCGTCCGTCTGATTCGGCACCACATTAAATATCCGTTGCCATGGCATCCCACACAGAAGCGCTTCTCTAATGAAAGAATAAACAAAAACCACGGATCCAGAAAACCTTTGGATGTGTCAGTAACACTTTGCATTTTGTTGACAACTTGTAAAATGCATATATTAATAAGCGTGTGTTGTTGTTGTTGTTTTTTAGAAGGACAGAAGATTCAAGATGCAAAGGTGTTATTGTCGTATGCACAAAGCTACAGTGTAGACATGGCAATTAAATTCTTCAGATCGGAGCTCCTCCAACAATGCAACATATATAATAAAATACAAAATTAAAAGTAGTGCAAAAAGTCGTTATACATCAATAGAATATGCAATTAATGTGTAATGTTATGTTTTAAGTGCATTATAATTAAGTATTTCGAGCTAAATAGAAAATAACTTAAAGAGTAATTGGTTAACATCATATTTAACAAAATAAAAGTTCACATTACAACAATTAAAATAAATAAATGAAGTTGATAACCTGGGAAAATGTAAGCTTGACTTTAAAGCACACAAACGTTTAGGTACATCTGATTTTAATTAACTGTTGCTCTCACTTGTAACCCTAATTTAAATAATTACTTGAATGTTTCCAATTAAAGAAGTTATGTTAATTAAGTTATTCTCTTTTAAGTGCACATTTAATCAGAGAAGTTCTTTGTATTTACTTTGGTGACCTCGGGAGATCAGATCTGCATTATTGGCAGCTTTGCGGTTGTCTTCCTTTGATGGAGCAAGTATTCCCTGATGGCGAGTGAATGTTCAGAAAATCTGTTGCCACTTCCTTCCTCCGCCGCGAGCAAGCATACTCCTCATGCTGGGAGAACAGTTTGATGATCGGATGTCTGGAAGTAGAGATGTGTATTAATGTCGTCTTTCTGTAGATGCCTGCGTGTCCTCGCTTGTTTTTCACGATGCACAAGACATGGATTCAATGAGGGAGAAAATGGCTCAAACAGCTTCTTATTATAATTGGTGGCATCCTACATGATGATGCTGCCACATTCAGAGCAGCTTGGGTTGTTTCACTTGAGAGATATCTGTACTTCTGAAGGCTTACGGCCCGTCTACACTACAGGCATCAAACAATCTTGAAGCTGGGCGTGTCTGAGGCTTGGCGATTTCTCGCAACCAAGGCGACCAACAACTAATCAGGAATCTCGATGGTATCACCATGTTTATGATTACTTTTCCTTTTAACATGTTAAAAAAAAATCAATCAATTAAATCGAAATTTATATAAAAAATATTTGAAAAACTAAGCTTGTATTTGGTTTGATATTTATTGTTTATAGTTACCTTTACGATTTGTTGTAGGTATGCCCAGGTTCGAACAGGTATGCCCAGGTTTGAACAGGTATGCCCAGGTTTGAACAGGTATGCCCAAGTTTGAACAGGTATGCCCAGGTTCGAACAGGTATGCCCAGGTTTGAACAGGTATGCCCAAGTTTGAACAGGTTTGAACAGGTATGCCCAGGTTTGAACAGGTATGCCCAGGTTTGAACAGGTATGCCCAAGTTTGAACAGGTATGCCCAGGTTTGAACAGGTATGCCCAAGTTTGAACAGGTATGCCCAGGTTCGAACAGGTATGCCCAGGTTTGAACAGGTATGCCCAAGTTTGAACAGGTATGCCCAGGTTTGAACAGGTATGCCCAAGTTTGAACAGGTATGCCCAGGTTTGAACAGGTATGCCCAGGTTTGAACAGGTATGCCCAGGTTTGAACAGGTATGCCCAGGTTTGAACAGGTATGCCCAAGTTTGAACAGGTATGCCCAGGTTTGAACAGGTATGCCCAAGTTTGAACAGGTATGCCCAGGTTCGAACAGGTATGCCCAGGTTTGAACAGGTATGCCCAAGTTTGAACAGGTATGCCCAGGTTCGAACAGGTATGCCCAGGTTTGAACAGGTATGCCCAGGTTTGAACAGGTTTGAACAGGTTTGAACAGGTATGCCCAGGTTTGAACAGGTTTGAACAGGTATGCCCAGGTTCGAACAGGTATGCCCAAGTTTGAACAGGTATGCCCAGGTTCGAACAGGTATGCCCAGGTTTGAACAGGTATGCCCAGGTTTGAACAGGTTTGAACAGGTTTGAACAGGTATGCCCAGGTTTGAACAGGTTTGAACAGGTATGCCCAGGTTGGAACAGGTATGCCCAGGTTTGAACAGGTTTGAACAGGTATGCCCAGGTTCGAACAGGTATGCCCAGGTTTGAACAGGTATGCCCAGGTTTGAACAGGTATGCCCAAGTTTGAACAGGTATGCCCAGGTTCGAACAGGTATGCCCAGGTTTGAACAGGTATGCCCAGGTTTGAACAGGTTTGAACAGGTTTGAACAGGTTTGAACAGGTATGCCCAGGTATGCCCAGGTATGCCCAGGTTCGAACAGGTATGCCCAGGTTTGAACAGTGGTTCAACTTACCCCCTGACCTGGATCAACTTACCCCTAACCCGGGGCAAGTTGAGTCACAAGACTTCTTTTTTTTAAAGAAGTAATATTTTCACTGCCCTTGATCAAATATGGATTTGTGTTTTCATGTTTACTATGTGTCATGTCTCCTTGCTTAGAGGACAGCATAGCTAAACAATGGCTCGACTTACCCCACCCTCCCCACCACGGCTTCCACAGATGACATTTTGTTATGGATTTATTGTCAAAGCATTTGATATATCGGGACGTTAAGAGCATTCCATGGAATATAACAAAAAGTGTTTCTGAAGTGAATTACCTACCCCAGCTTTAATGATTGTTTTTTACTTTGGTGCTGCATATCGAGTAATGGACATTTCATTTCGTGCTGGATAAAGCTATACCAGGCCTGGGGTAACAAGATGTTCATTTATATCTCTTTGTCAAAAGGACACAACCCAATTGCACTGCGGTGTTATCATCAGCCCTAAACATAACTGCAGCTTAATAGCATCAACGTTGTGAAAAAAGCAACGACCCCACAAACGATTGTCTTAAACTTTTAGTTAGACATGTTACCGCATTTATATTGTGTTTTAACGTCTTTAAAGCATCGTCACAATTGTATTGTTTTTGTTTGTGTGAATTAATGTCGTGTCCCTCTGTTGAATTGCCCCTTAAGGAATGATTGAAGTATTTTAAAAGTATCTAATTTCGACCACGGAGTTGCTGCTACATTTCTAACCAAACCATGTTTACGCTTTAGCAAGATATGTTCTAACTATTAAACTGTTATTAATTACATTTCAAAAGATAGTAACACCATGTTCAAACGGAAATTAAAGTAGCAACACGTTTTAAGTCGGAGCTTCTCTCGTTGCATGATTGTCCTTTTCTTTCACTTTTAGTAGGAGCAAAAGTTAATTCTGCTTGGCCGTTAATATGAGAGTCCCGAGCCATGCTGGGGAAATGTGCGGGAGGCAAACTAACAATAATCATTGAAGTGCCTTTGAGCAAGGCATCGCTCCAGTAACCCGACAGTCAGACATACACCTTTAAAGTAGGCTGAGGAGTTAGATATGAAATGTAAGTAGCAGTGAATGAATGTGTATTAAGAAGAGAAGAGGAAGTGAAAACGCTTTGAAAGGCAGCCGAATATTTTCAGTGCCGATGGAGAAATGTTGTTAATGAAACCGTGAAGAGAGACGGAGATGGAAAGGAGCTCTGATTGACATACATACGGATCACAGTGTCTGTGTTTACTCTCTCGATTTCTTTATCAGTCTGTCACACACACTCTCTCACACACACACACACACACACACACACGCTCTGCTCAGTCATCAGTGAGGGATAAGATAATGACAGGAGATGCACAATGAGAGGAGTCCTGCTGAGAGAGAAGATGCAGGAAGAATAACAGGAGTGTGTGTGTGTGTGTGTGTGTGTGTGTGTGTGTGTGTGTGTGTGTGTGTGTGTGTGTGTGTGTGTGTGTGTGTGTGTGTGTGTGTGTGTGTGTGTGTGTGTGTGTGTGTGTGTGTGTGTGTGTGTGTGTGTTATATTCAGCCTGTGCTCAGCAGGGGGTTGCAGCTAAAGAAAACAGAAGTGGTTTTCACACATTAACTGACACACAGACACACACACACACACACACACACACACACACACACACACACACACTTGATGCAGATACTCTATAGAATCAATTTGGTCTGACTGCCACTTCTCATAACACATCAGTTTCCATGTGATTGAATCGGCAGCAGACTCTGATCAGATGTTCTTTAAATTCTCCCCACATACAAACCCTTCATGCGCCCCCTCACACACACACACACACACACCACACACACACACACGCAGAAGGCTTTCACACGTTAACCAGCCTTGAGGAAAGCCTGACCATAAAAGAAAAAAGGCAGCAGATTAACGTTTCATAAAATATCCCAAGTATTTTTTCCCAACAATGTGGACGATGTCACCAAACGTTGATCTGTTATCTTGGGAAAATAACATTATCAATGAAACCCCCCAACAACAAAGATTGCATGTGTGTCTTTACGGGGGGGGGGGGGCATTGATTAAACCTCTCATTAGCTGTGGTGTTTTTAAAGGGATCTGAAATCTCAACACAAACAAAATGGCGTGCCCCCCGCTGACAACAACACACAGGCTTCAGCCTTAACCTGATTGACTGAGGGCTTGAGATGAGACAGGGGGGGGGGGGGGGGGGGGTGACAGCCTAGCAGCAGGCGTTTTAAAGTGTAGGCGATTGCTCTAAAGTGTGGGTGTAGCTTGTTGTTATTTATTGATGAAGACAAAAACCCAGAGTGGATATCTGAGCATGAACCCCTTCCTCTTTAGGCGATACGGTGGGATTCATAAATACTGACGTGCACTTATCCAAAGTGATTTACGGTGTCAGCTGAATGCTGGAAAAGCACGTTTGCTTTCCAAGCGCTTCACTGCAGCATGAAGAGTGCAGTGCTGGTGCCCTGAAGGCCGAAAACCCTCCAAGAGTGACAAAGCATTCTGGGAAATTGTAGGTTGTGCTCCACGATATTGCACGTAGAGAAGGGAATCGGTGCTGACATGGCATTAATTTTAACAAGTTGAAATTCAGTCAGAATACTGACTTTAATCTCAGACATTTAAAAAAGAAAATTCGTCTTTATCTGATTTATATTAGAATTTAATTTCAGAATTCTGTGCTTTTTCCCAGATTTCTGACTTTTGGCTGTGATTTGGACTTTTTCCTCCAATTTAGATTTTTCCTCAAATTTGAATTTTTTCTCATAATTCTGACTTTTTTAATCAAATGTTGACTTTTTTTATCAAATGTTGACTTTTTTCCCAAATTCAGATTTTTTTCTCAGATTCTGACTTTCTGCTCTGATTTGGACTTTTTTCTATAATTTAGATTTTTTTCCTCTAATATTGACTTTTTCGCTCCGATTTTGACTTTTCTGAAATTGACATTTTTATCAAATGTTTACTTTTTTCAAAGAATTCTGAATTTTTTCAGAAATTTTACTCAGATTCTGACTTTTTCCTCTAATTTAGATCTGTCCTCAAATTTTGACTTTTTTCTCCGATTTGGATTTTTTTCCTCAAATATTGACTTTTTCTCTCCGATTTTGTCTTTTTGCTTTTTGCTCAGATTCTGACTATTTTCTCAAATGTTCACATTTTTCTCCAGAATTTGACTTTTTCTAAAATGTTGATTTATTTCTCAATTCCTTACTTTTTCATCAAATGTAGATCTGTCGTCAAATGTTGACTTTTTTCTCACATTTGTGATTTTTTTACCGATTTGGACTTTTTTCTCAGATTCAGATTTTTTCCACACATTAAAAAAATCTATGATTGCATTTAATTAACTAATGTCTCTCTTTCCCTTGCTATGGTGATATAGAGTGGAGGTGATATGCAACAAAAACTCTGTCTCAAGAGAAACCAGGCTCGCATTGAAGGCCTTTAACGATTAGTGGCAGCGTGACGTGAAGCTGCACTAAAAGAAAAATAAACTCCTTCAACAATCTACTTGCCAGCATTTATCACATCTTGTCTTTTGTATTTCTGCAAACTGTTCCTACTCAGCCATGAAAACTTTGTGGGTGTTTGCATTCAGACATTGTTTATCCACCACTTGTTAAATAAATACACAAACTGATTGATATTCATGTCTGCAGTTAGTTACCAAGGAGGTGAGAAGTATCAGCAGGACTCTTCATTTCAGCATAAACATGGAGGAGGCAACTGTGACTCAATACATCTGGAAACAATTTACATCTGTTTGATAAAATGTTGTCTAGCTCCCCATTGACTTGCACTAGTTACACAGTGGTCCCTGCAGGAAGCTGGTCTCCTTCAGAAAAGCGAACCCTTGTTAAAGTAATGGAACAATTCAAGAGAAGCGTAAACTGAACAGCTTGCAGCGTCTGAAGAGTGAGAAACTGTGGTTCCCCATTGACTACCAAATGAAAATATGCCATAGCAACCAGTTACTAACACACAGCGGCATGAAACACTTTATTGTCTTGAAGAAACTTGAATTTTTAGGAAGAAAAAAAGTGGATTTCTGTTGCAGGGACTTCTTAAAAAAGACCCCAAATCCATTGCTCCGGTCCGTAGCTGCAGTGTAGCAGCAAGCCCCCGACCACATGTCCTGATTGGAGTGCATTGAGGTAGACGTAGTGCAGGCAGGGCGTGCTGGTTCTGAGTGGGAGACGGAGATTAGAGAAAAGACAGATTTAAAGAAGGATCGAATGAGACAAGCAGAGAAAGAGTTGCTCTGCACCAAATTATACTAAAGCTGTGGAATCCAGCGGTCAATGTGTGTGTCAGAAGTCCCTCTCTCAAGTCTGGTGTGTGTGTGAGATGCTGGTTGACGTAGCTTGCTGTGTGTGTGTGTGTGTGTGTGTGTGTGTGTGTGTGTGTGTGTGTGTGTGTGTGTGTGTGTGTGTGTGTGTGTGTGGGTGTGTGTGTGTGTGTGTGTGTGTGTGTGTGTGCGTGTGTCCGTGTGTGTGTCCGTGTCCGTGTGTGTGTCCGTGTGCGTGTGTGTGTCTGTGTCCGTCCGTGTCCGTGTGCATGTGTGTGTCTTTGTCCGTGTGCGTGTGTGTGTGTGTGTGTGTGTGTGTGTGTGTGTGTGTGTGTGTGTGTGTGTGTGTGTGTGTGTGTGTGTGTGTCTTTGTCCGTGTGCATGTGCGTGTGTGTGTCTTTCTCCGTATCCATGTGCATGTGTGTGTGTGTGTGTGTGTGTGTGTGTGTGTGTGTGTGTGTGTGTGTGTGTGTGTGTGTGTGTGTGTGTGTGTGTGTCTTTGTCTGTGTGCGTGTGTGTGTACCCTTGGTTACTCAAGTGTGTGTATGATATTTGTCCACATATGCTGTGTGTGTGTGTGTGTGTGTGTGTGTGTGTGTGTGTGTGTGTGTGTGTGTGTGTGTGCGTGTGTGTGTGTGTGTGTGTGTGTGTGTGTGTGTGTGCCCTTGGTTGCTCAAGTGTGTGTATGATATATGATATGATATATTTTCCAAATATGCTGTGTGTGAGTGTGTGTGTGTATGTGTGTGTGTGTGCGTGTGTGTGTGTGTGTGTGTGCGTGCGTGCGTGCGTGTGTGTGTGTGTGTGTGTGTGTGTGTGTGTGTGTGTGTGTGCATATGATATGTAACTGTTTGAATCAGAACGCGTTGGCCTAGTTCCCATCCCTCTCTAAGCCGTCAGAGATGAGGGAGGGACACAGGGAGGAGATTGAAATGCAAAGCGTGAACAGAAGTGATGTTTACGTTTCCTTTTCGCAGAGCAACCCGTCTGACTTGAGCTCGATTGGGAAAATGGATGCACTGATTGAGAAACGATGTACCGATGATACCAATGTTTACAGTAACAAATATGACATGTGTTTTCAAGAAAGTCCGCATTTAGCAGGACACATTCAGTCATTAAAAAAAAAAATGTTAAAACCTTTTACAGGAAAGCCTTTAGCAAAGCTCTCAGATCCCGTTCAGCTCCGTCACAACTCCACTCAATACGAACACGCTTTCAGTCTTAAATAACTCCACTACATTATGTCGAGCCATATTTCACCTCCTGTGTATCTTCAAACAGAATACTAAGGTCTCGTCCCTGATCGTCCTCCAAGACAGTTTAATCGACCCAGACGACAAATGCACTTTTTAAACTTAACTTTAAAACAAACCAGATATATTTATGGCACACAGTTGTTTTCAAACCATTGGCGTCTTCTCAAAATCAGTTGCACCAAAAAACAAATCAATAATTACTAATGTTTTGCCAAAGTTTATGTTGATACAGGCGCCGGTTCTCTAGGGTGACGGCCCGTCCACACAGCGGCGTGCGTTGACGCTTCACCATTCACTTTGAATGGGGGCACTTTTCGCCGAACTGCATTGTGGGAAGCGACAGCGTGGCTCGCTGCAAAAGTTGAGAAAAGTTCAACTTTTTGACGCCTCGGCAGAAGTGTCAGCCAATCAAATCATATGCCAGTACAAGCGCTAGCCAATCAAACCGCTGCTTGTGTCTCCGGGGCGGGAGATTCATGTGATTGGTTGTTGGTCGAGTTTCAGACACGCCCGCCGTCAAGCTTTTTCCAAAGCCGCTGTGTGGACGGGCCGTTACGGTACGTCCAGACGGCAGCGTGCGTTGAAGCTTGCCGGCGGGCGTGTCTGGCTCGCGACCAACAACCAATCACATGAATCTCCCGCCCCTGACACACAAGCAGCGGTTTGATTGGCTAGCGCTTGTACTGGCATATGATTTGATTGGCTGACGCTTCCGCCGAAGCTTGAAAAGTTGAACTTTTCTCAACTTTCGAAGCGAGCATCGGAGGCAAAGCAACGGAACCACAATGCAGTTCGGCAAAGCCTGACGTCACCCCATTCAAAGTGAACGGGAAGCAGCGTTGAAGCAATGCACGCTGCCGTGTGGACCGCCCGTCAAGCCTATAGCAGCATAATGTGTGTGTCAGGATATCCGTTAGCCGGTAATTACCGTTTTCTAGCTGGTAACATTTATTAAAAACCGGTAAATTCAAAACCTGCCGGTCAAAATGTCCGATGCTCCGATCGATCGGCCGCCGGTCATTATCGGTCGATATTCACTTTTAATAGTTCGGTGCTCTCTATAAAGGCGGATCAGGAGAGCTGGATCTGATCGATATGGACATAAACGCGAGTGAAGTTTAACCGGACGCGAGGGAGAGTTCAGATCAGCTGCTGACCGAGACACGCAGCTCTGATCACCTGAAGCCCCGCCCACTTTGTAGCTGCATGAGAGAGAGGGAGAGAGGATCCGTTTCTCCCGTGTTATTATTCAAAGTTAATTTAAACTTATAATGTACTTCATCTTCTACTATAAGTAGTTTGTTTGAATGTAATAATAATGTTGTTTGTTGTTTGTGGAATCATTTATTGACAAATGAATCTGAATTGTTCGATTTGTTACGATTATAAACTGAAGCAATATAAAAATGACTCTCATTAACTGACTTTTAAACATCAGCATATCCGGTCCTAGTCCGGTGATTACCTGCCAACGGAAACTCTGCTACACAATTCTTATTATTATTATTATTGAAATATGACCGGTAAGTTTCAAATGTGTCCGGTAAAATAAATTCTGTCCGGACATATGACCCGCGAGAAAAAATCCTAGCGGAAACCCTGGTGTGTGTGTGTGTGTGTGTGTGTGTGTGTGTGTGTGTGTGTGTGTGTGTGTGTGTGTGTGTGTGTGTGTGTGTGTGTGTGTGTGTATAAACATCCATGCTAACTCTTGCCTGTCCTTTCTCTAAACCTCCAACCCCCTTTACTTTCTTTGTTGGTGGACATGTTTTAATAAACTTGTAAGCTGTAAGTCAGACCTCTCATCAGGGCCGGCTCTAGAACAAATCAAATGGGGGGGGCAATCATTTACCACGGGGGGGCACACACTGCCGTCAACAACCAACACACAAACACCAACGCAACTTCAATTTAAAAAAACATGCTGTAAAGTCTATTGTCTCTCACACACATTGCAGGGTGTCGTGCTCTTTTATAGCGCACCTATGACCAGGGGCGCCACCAGGGATTTTGGGCCCCATGAAAAGATATCACATTGGGCCCCACCACCAGACCCAGGCCACAACCAAGCACAATGCTAACCACACCCGTTTGGAGGCAGGACCAAACCATTACATGTAAATAGAGGGGGGTGTTCGATGCTTTGGATAATTAACTTTTGGAAGAGAATAAGTTAAATGAATCATAAGTTTAGTGAATACATCATCAATATGACGTTATATTAATGTTAATTATTGATGATTGATGAAAGGTTACTTTAACATTTTTTCTTAATGTTCTAAAAAATGTTGGGGCCCCTGTCAGTCACGGGCCCTTAGAATCATCCTGACTTTTCACCCCCTTACGGCGCCCCTGCCTATGACCTGGGCATACATGCACGTTGTGGCACGACCACCAAAACAGAAACATATGGACATAGGCCACCATATGAATCAGAGAGCAGCAGTGAGCACACCTCAGGCTGTGTTTCATATTTGTATTATTTATTTCTGATGTATTTCACTCAACAAAACTTTAGTGGAAACGTTTTCACTTAAATGATTTTTTTTTTTAAAACGGCAAAGTGGCAAGGCTTGCCCGCCCTGCGTTGGGGGGGCACAGTGACTCATTTGGGGGGGGCACGGCCCGCGAATGACCCCCCATGACGCCGACCCTGCCTCTCATTCCTACTCCCCTTTCATTTCCTCAAATGTATCCACCTCAAGCCCAGAGTGGAGACTCTGAGTGAACGAGTCTGGGGGGTAGGAGGCGAGCTAATGTTTGGCATTGTCTGGCTGATTAAAGCATGCAAACAAGTGATTGCTATGCAGCTCTGCTCCTCGCTGCTAACTCATACACAAGGCTGCTCTGTGCTCTCGCTCGGCACGGCTCTCCGTCTCCACATCTCTCACTTTAATTCTCCATCTTTCTCCGGCCTCTGTAAATCTCTCAATCCTCTTCTCTTTGGGTCACTGGGATTTGCTTTCTATCACTACTACTAAGTTAGATATATTAGCTTTCTGTTGCAGGATAGCCCTCGATGAAAGAGGAATAATATTTTTTTTATAATAATAATTATAACATACAAATGCAAAACAAACAAATAAAAGTAAATGCATTCTCAAATAGTCTCTGTCGTGTTCAACGAGGAGAAGCTTAGAAAACGTTTCTGGTCCTCGAGCGTACATTGAAAATAAAAAATGAAGTCATCGTCATCAGCGCCATGTCCGTCATGTTTTAAACACATAACCATTTTTTTTATAACAACAAATAACAAGTATGAGTTCACAGGTCCCGCTCATAGATATTCATGATTTGGTTTCGTTTAAATAAACTTCTACAATAGTTCATCTCATCATTGCAGTTAGTCCACATCAACACCTTTTGTTGTGATGCAATGAAGTCGATGGATCCATGTCTCCTATCCTCTTCGTGTGTACATTAGGAACGCTCCCTATTCCTCTATCGACACTGCTCCATCCCTGAATGAAACTCAACCCCTCTCTCATTCTCTGTCCCCCCTCACAGCTATTTTCTAAAATGTCCCCGGCCCAGTTACGCTGCCGACAGCCCAAATTCAATTATTGCAGAGCGTGTGATAATCCCAGGCCACCGATTGGTCACAACACAGCGACACAAGGACGCTCGGAGAGGTAAAGGGAAACAGAAGGAGACATGGTTAATATCTAGATATGGTAGGACTTGTCAGATGTGTAGGTGAACGGAAGGAGAGATAAGGAATAAAAAGCTCAACGTTTACCCCGTTCCTTTGTATCCCCTCAAAGCCCCTGGTATCCTTCAGACTCGCGCTAAAACAAACAACCCTGCCCTTAAAAGCCCAGCCCATAATCCCTGTGTAATCACCACGGCAGCCTCACCACGCATACCCAAACCATGAGTGAAGACAGAGACGTGTGTGTGTGTGTGTGTGTGTGTGTGTGTGTGTGTGTGTGTGTGTGTGTGTGTGTGTGTGCCCGTGTGTGTGTGTGTGTGTGTGTGTGTGTGTGTGTGTGTGTGTGTGTGGTGTGTGTGTGTGTGTGTGTGTGTGTGTGTGTGTGTGTGTGTGTACTAGCATTACCATACTTGTGGGGACCTACATCTGTTTACATAGTCACGTGTGGGGACTCACCTCCCTTATGGGGACAAAGTGAGGTCCCCATAAGGGGATCATTAATTTCAGGGTGAAGACTTGG
>JAMFTG010002315.1:22500-24676 GCA_023974075.1 Chaenocephalus aceratus
GAAGACGGATGGTTTCTGATCCAGACGTTTTCTGGGGTGGAAATGGGTTTGGGTCCTCGATCATCAGAAACAGAAAGTGAGAGGACAAGCTTCATAACAAAGCAGGAAAAGAAAAGATATGTCTCTGATCGGGGAAGAAAATCAATCCGTCTTTTAGTTTTCAGAAATCTTGCCGCCCCTAACCGACACATATTTTAAAAGAACTAAATAATATAAAGTGATTGGGTTAAGGACTTAAAGCCAAGCATTTTAATACATCCAAAACACTGACTCGTTCTTTGAAATGCATTCTCTCTGCATGCTAGACATCCAGGAGAGAAAGGACTGGGTGCAAAAAGAGTTGTTTACACGTTCCAAAAATATCCTTTAATTACATTTGGCAACCTGCCCTTTATCTTAATCTAATTATGTCATTTTGCATCCAATGTAATAAAGGCCTGCCAAATGCAATAATGAAAATGTGTATTATCATCTAGAGTTCCCCGCTGAACGGAAGCCCCCGCTGGTTCGATAACAAATGAGCATGGAGTCAGAGCTTTTCAAACCCTGCCATTATCAAAACACAGACATTTACAAAAAGGACTGCCTGCCGCTCAGAGCCATTCAAAACAATCTGACATCCGGCAGTTTCCTGAAATGTCTCAGTGTAGAACTCAGAAGAGCTGCCAAACGGTATCATTATATATATATATAGTGTTACCATGTTGTATTGTTAGTTAGTGAACTGGAGCTAGCTGTTCATTATGAAGAAATATCTCAACAAATCCTAAAAAATACATACTATAGAATAGACTTTTTATTAGATGTAAATGTACCCTTGTTACACACCTACAGTCCTTTCAGAATAGACAGGTCGCCACAGGGTCGTTCTTGGATAAGGCAACATCATTATTTAGTCAGGTTTGGGGATACCATTGTTGTTGGGAAAATGATACGGTGTTAAGTGCGAAAGTATCGTAACAAGTAAATCATTCTGGTTTTCACGCAGGACACAAAGATGTATCCAGGTAAAAGTCTGGATAAACAGTTCTTACGCAATCGCTTGTTCGACCGTTCAGCAAACCGTCCTGATCGTCATAATAACTACGGCCACTAGAGGGCTTTCTCACCTGAGCCTCTGACAATTTGACGGTTGCTCAATTAACGGTGGGGTAGGTAAGTTTGAGAAACCGGCTAGAGATCGCTAGAATTTGAAAATACACAACCGAGAAAATCTGCCACTTTCCTCACAGAGCCCCTCCCCCAACACACACGAACGCGCACATGACCAATGAGGGCACGAGATAAGTTTGTGCCCCGATGGAAGGCTGACAGGCAGGTAGGCCATCGTTGTACTTTTTACAGTATTACGGCTTCTACAGATGACATTTCTTTATGGATTTGTTGTCAAAGCACTTCAGATATTCATTGCTATCGGGATGTTAAGAGCATTCCATGGAATATAACAAAAAGTGTATCTCGAGCCGGTTTCTCAAACTTACCTACCCCACCTTTAAGGCCAGTGGTTTCAGCTTAGAAATTACTATTAAAATCAAAATTAATCAATCAATAAAAGTGCACGGTCCTGCTAGCAGTCTATGACCTTAACACACACACTTCTAACATGTCATGCAAACCTGGGTTTTAAAAGCATGACTGCGTTGTGAAACTAAAACTAGCCTTATATAACTCGCAAATAAAGACATTAATTATAATAATATGAAGGGTTAATTGCAGCTTTTCAGAGAGGACCTTTTGCCTGCTTTCAGATCCTGACTAAATGATGCCTGTTTGCTTGCTAGCCAACATATGTTACAGAACTGCCTCCAAATGCGCTGAAGGTAAAGTGATAAAACTGATAAATCGTCCAACAGAGATACGATATTGGCAATACATTTGAAGTAAAAGGTGCATTAAAAGCATCGATTATACTAGAACTTCCTTTGAGTTTATATCAGTGGAAGCGTTTTTGAGCTGTCCACAAGAGGCAGCAAACACGTGAACACCACTCACTTTAATCTGATACCTTGTTTAAATAAATCTGTGTATTTTACTGTAACTGTAAACATCTGGAATATATCCACACATAATTATATGAATAAATAAAAGCGTGGCTTTACTCAAATACATCCCAAAAGGAGACATTCAAAAACCTTCCGTTACCCCGACTGAACTCTTTTCCCTGGGGTATATTCCC
>JAMFTG010002316.1:0-35096 GCA_023974075.1 Chaenocephalus aceratus
TCTGTCCTTGGTGGCTAAATACTCGTGTCTGTTGTGCTGGACCCCCAGGGAGAAGATCACCGTGGAAGAGGAGATCAAGGAGAAAGAGGACGCCATCAGACAGCGAAACAACGAAGTGCAGGTAAAGTCAAACGGTTCGTTTCTCTGTTCTCAGTACAGGAATATAACATTCCCACATAAATAATTGACCTTCACCTAACCTTTCTTCTTCCCTTAAATCAGGTTTTGTAGGCACTACTTTTTGTCCCTTTTTAATCATGCATAGTTTGCATTTTGGATGTGTCATTGATCCCTCCACTCTCTGAAGGACCTGGAATATGAAAGAGTCCCGTGTTTACCTTTCCTTAATTATGCAGACATTAAATCTGTGTAATTAAATCCGGTAATTTGAGCTCCCTCTTCATCTCTCTGCTGTTCTGTGTCCTATTGGATAGATAGATGGAAGGATAGATGGATGGATGGATGGATAGAAGGATAGATGGATGATATATAGGATAGATGGATGGATAGATAGAAGGATAGATAGATGGATGGATGGATAGATAGATGGATAGATAGATAGATGGATGGATAGATGGATAGATAGAAGGATAGATGGATGGATAGATAGATGGATAGATAGATGGATGGATAGATGGATGGATAGATGGATGGATGGGTAGATAGAAGGATAGATAGATAGATGGAAGGATAGATAGATGGATAGATAGACGGATAGATAGATAGATGGATGGATGGATAGATGGAAGGATAGATGGATGGATAGATAGATGGATGGATGGATGGATAGATAGATGGATGGATGGATAGATGGATAGATGGATGGATGGATGGATAGATGGATGGATAGATAGATAGAAGGATAGATGGATAGATGGATGGATAGATAGATGGATGGATAGATAGAAGGATAGATGGATGGATAGATAGAAGGATAGATAGATGGATGGATGGATAGATAGATGGATAGATAGATAGATGGATGGATAGATGGATAGATAGAAGGATAGATGGATGGATAGATAGATGGATAGATAGATGGATGGATAGATGGATGGATAGATGGATGGATGGGTAGATAGAAGGATAGATAGATAGATGGAAGGATAGATAGATGGATAGATAGAAGGATAGATAGATAGATGGATGGATGGATAGATGGAAGGATAGATGGATGGATAGATAGATGGATGGATGGATGGATAGATAGATGGATGGATGGATAGATGGATAGATGGATGGATGGATGGATAGATGGATGGATAGATAGATAGAAGGATAGATGGATAGATGGATGGATAGATAGATGGATGGATAGATAGAAGGATAGATGGATGGATAGATAGAAGGATAGATAGATGGATGGATGGATGGTTAGATGGATGGATGGATAGATGGATGGATGGATAGATAGATGGATGGATAGATAGAAGGATAGATGGATGGATGGATAGATGGATGGATAGATAGGATAGATGGATGGATGGATAGATGGATGGATGGATGAATAGATGGAAGGATAGATGGATGGATAGATGGATGGATAGATAGATAGATAGATAGATAGATGGATGGATAGATAGATAGAAGGATAGATGGATATATGGATGGATGGATAGATAGATGGATAGATAGAAGGATGGATAGATAGAAGGATAGATGGATGGATAGATAGAAGGATGGATAGATGGAAGGATAGATGGATAGATAGAAGGATAGATAGAAAGATGGATGGATAGATGGATGGAAGGATGGAAGGATAGATGGATGGATAGATAGAAGGATGGATAGATGGAAGGATAGATGGATAGATAGAAGGATAGATAGAAAGATGGATGGATAGATGGATGGATGGATGGATGGATGGATAGATAGAAGGATGGATGGATGGATGGATAGATGGATGGATAGATAGAAGGATAGATGGATGGATGGATAGATAGATGGATGGATAGATAGAAGGATGGATGGATGGATAGATGGATGGATAGATAGATAGATGGATGGATAGATAGATGATGGATGGATGGATAGACAGACAGACCCTATTAATTTAAACTATTTTCATTTTTTTAATTGTTATTTGTATTGTTATGTTTATTAAGTTTTTCCTTATTATTATTATTATTAATGTTACTATTATTATAAAAAATATATATATTTTGCATTCATTTTTCTTGCATTATTTTTCTTGTTTTTATGCTTTATGTCTTCATATTTAAGTTGCATTGTTAGACAAGGAGCCTTTTGATTTAAGATGTGCATTGCCAAACTACGCTGTAGCTATTGTGCACATGACATACAACACAGAGATAAACTAACATTTAAAGGAAGACAGACATGATGGTATCATTGTGTAAATATTGCACTCACTCCCATCCTAAGATTAAACGGATTAAAAGCAAACAAAGGTACCGACAGTGAGAGCCGGTAGGCGCTAAAGCCGTCTTGTCGTGATGTATTTACCGGAGGAGGAGGAGATCAATAATACATTTGGCCCGCAGTCTGAGGCGCTTGTTCAGGAACATGGTTAATGTTTCTCAGAGACCTTGTGTAGGCGCGTCTGCTGCCTCGCTGAGCCTGAGAGATGGGCGCTATTTTTGGGATGTGATGGCTTCAAGGGCTAGTTCTGGATCTCAGGGGAGTCTCACGCTGATGATGCTGCATTTCTTAGCTGCACTGCAGGGTCGCCTCGAGTGATTTTCGCTATCCATACTCTATTGTGTTTTCTAAATATACCCTGGACATCATATATCCTGTGCTGTCGGTTTGCCGTGATCTGTGCCCCTCCCCCTGCTCGGACTGAAACCTGCCTTGCAGTCTTTTTTCTTAGTCTTTTGCATTATGTTTTAGCACGCTAAGAGTAATTTACCGAGTCCAGTTGTCCTTGAAAGCATCGTAAAAGGACACATTAATACCAGTTCACAGCTCCTTTCCCACTATTGTTTAAAAAGGAGTATATTGCATAACAAAGGTTTTGCTACGATGACCTCGTAAGAACTCAGATGCTCGATTCCGTTTGCTTGGTAATATTCTTTATTGTCAATAAACCAAGCTATCCAATATTGACTACTAGGATCTACTAAGAATCTACATCGATTCACTAGGTTCTACTAGGTTCTACTAGGTACTAGGTTCTACTAGGTACTAGGTTACTACTAGGTTCTACTAGGTTACTACTAGGTACTAGGTTCTACTAGGTAACTACTAGGTACTAGGTTCTACTAGGTTACTACTAGGTACTAGGTTCTACTGGGTTCTACTAGGTACTAGGTAACTACTAGGTACTAGGTAACTACTAGGTACTAGGTTACTACTAGGTTACTACTAGGTACTAGGTTACTACTAGGTTCTACTAGGTACTAGGTTACTACTAGGTACTAGGTTACTACTAGGTACTAGGTTACTACTAGGTACTAGGTTCTACTAGGTTACTACTAGGTACTAGGTTCTACTAGGTAACTACTAGGTACTAGGTTCTACTAGGTTACTACTAGGTTCTACTGGGTTCTACTAGGTACTAGGTTCTACTAGGTAACTACTAGGTACTACTAGGTTCTACTAGGTTACTACTAGGTTCTACTAGGTTACTACTAGGTAACTACTAGGTACTAGGTTCTACTAGGTACTAGGTTCTACTAGGTTACTACTAGGTACTAGGTTCTACTAGGTTACTACTAGGTACTAGGTTACTACTAGGTTCTACTAGGTACTAGGTTCTACTAGGTTACTACTAGGTACTAGGTTCTACTAAGTAACTACTAGGTACTAGGTTCTACTAGGTTACTACTAGGTACTAGGTTCTACTAGGTAACTACTAGGTAACTACTAGGTACTAGGTTACTACTAGGTACTAGGTTCTACTAGGTAACTACTAGGTACTAGGTTCTACTAGGTAACTACTAGGTACTAGGTTACTACTAGGTTACTATTAGGTACTAGGTTCTACTAGGTTACTACTAGGTACTAGGTTCTACTAAGTAACTACTAGGTACTAGGTTCTACTAGGTTACTACTAGGTACTAGGTTCTACTAGGTAACTACTAGGTACTACTAGGTAACTACTAGGTACTAGGTTACTACTAGGTACTAGGTTACTACTAGGTACTAGGTTACTACTAGGTACTAGGTTCTACTAGATAACTACTAGGTTCTACTAGGTAACTACTAGGTACTAGGTTCTACTAGGTAACTACTAGGTACTAGGTTCTACTAGGTAACTACTAGGTACTAGGTTCTACTAGGTTCTACTAGGTTACTACTAGGTACTAGGTTCTACTAGGTACTACTAGGTTACTACTAGGTACTAGGTTCTACTAGGTTACTACTAGGTACTAGGTTCTACTAGGTAACATGGTTCTCTGGTACACAGGCATGGAGATAACGACAAGACAAAACGAACCAACACCAGACAAAGGGAGAGAAGGACTAAATATACACATTAGGTAATGGGGCACAGGTGGACACAATCAGGGGCGGGAACAACAATCAGTCTAGCAGGTGCCACGCGGACAGGAAGTGCCGACACCTGGAGAGAGAGAGAGAGAGTATAGTAATAATTATCATCAACAGACCGATAGACAGCTAACAGGATACTAGCACTAAACCCTGACAGGTTTAATCAGAATCAGAATCCCTTTATTAGTCCCACAGAGGGGACATGCGCATCGTTACAGCAGGAAAGAGCCACTGACAGCTTAATGTTACATATGTTAAAAAACTTATGATATAATACAAAATATAATACAACAAATAAAAGTAAAATTTGCTCCCTGATCTCACGGAGAATTGTAAGTGGCTACCGCCTGAGATCGAATGCTGTGGTTTTATTAAATGTGCCAACTGCTAGGACTGTCTTAGGGAAGACAGCTTTTAGATGCAGCTCCTCTGTCTTGGAACAGTCTGCAAATTAAATGGAAACTGAACAATCTGGTGCCACTAAATGTTTTTAAAGCTCGGTTGGATGCTACTCAATCGGAAGCTATTGGTACCTGCTTATGTGGATAATTATGTAAATGATGCTTTTGTTGTTCTTTTGTTGTTCTGTTTATGTTTTTATGTTTCATGTGGAACTACTTGAACAGGTCTCCATTGAAAAAGAGATCAATCTCAATGGGATTTTATCTGTATAAATAAAGGTTTGAAACGAAATGAAAAAAAAATCCTGTAACAGTTCTTAGGATTTAGCAGCCAGGTATATATTACACAGTTATTAATGGCATATGTATATAATGTATATATTGCACATCGTTTGATGTATTTAACACCAGCAAGTTACATAATTTACAAAATACAAAATGCAAAACACACCTTGTACCGGTTCTACGGATTTATGGAAGCAAATGTAGTTACGTAGGCCTCCCAAATGTGGTCATTTTACACAACTCTCTTAGGTGGCATGTGTTATGGATATCACTGGTGTGGCCTATACGTCTCAATTCTGCTACCATTTCCCTTTTGTTGTATGTTTTAACTGTTTTTAATTAAAACTGCTAACTGTACATTGCCATATGACCAGGATACCTTGGAAGAACAGCGCTTGTATCTCCAAAGCAGATCCATATATATATAAAATGAAAACAAGTTTTACGCAGCAAAAGTATCGTGTTGAAATTGAAATTAAATGCCATGCGACATGTCTGATTTAAGTCCAGACGGAGACTTCTGTTGCATTGCTTCCCCTCCCTCTGACTTACTTCTATGTCCGTTTTTCAGATGTGTTTCTGAACTATTTTTAGTCGTACAAAGTCCATTTAAAGACACGGTTACACTTAAACAAAAGTGGCAGGTCACACCGACTGCAATGTGCTCATATAATTAATGCATGTCATTACGCAACCTCATTCTTTCGCACAGGAAGTATTTTGTTTCATCTCTTGTGTTTACATATTGGGCTGGGGAAGACATTGTGTGTTTTTCTGCTCGGCTGATGGTTCACTTCCTTTTGCAGTTTTTAGCCTTTTTTTTAATACGTCACATTACAGAGAGGCTGTGCAGAGTTACAGTGGATCTAAATAGAAGAAAGGTGGACGGCCACAATCAGATAGATGGATAGATAGAAGGATAGATGGATGGATTGATGGATGGATAGATAGATAGATAGATAGATAGATGGATGCATAGATGGATGGATGGATAGATAGATGGATGCATAGATGGATGGATGGATAGATAGATAGATAGATGCATAGATGGATGGATAGATAGATAGATGGATAGATAGAAGGATAGATGGATGGATTGATGGATGGATAGATAGATAGATAGATAGATGGATGCATAGATAGATGGATGGATTGATGGATGGATGGATAGATAGATAGATGGATGCATAGATGGATAGATGGATGGATGGATTGATGGATAGATGGATGCATAGATGGATGGATGGATTGATGGATAGATGGATGGATTGATGGATAAAGTACTTTATTGATCCCAATTTGGGAAATGTTTGTGTTGCAGCAGCATAAAAAACCCAAGGCAATGTACATAAGAGAAATTAAGACACAGAAATCAACAGTCAAATATATTTCAGAAATAAAAATAGCATTAATAAACATATATACATGTGGAAAATACAAAATTCCAGTAACAAATATAATGCTGGATATTATTGAGCAAGAATTCAATATTGAATAGAACATGAAAGTAAAATGTCCAGTGGGACTTTGAGTCCAGTTATCAAGAGAAGCTATGGAGCAGACGGTTACCAAGCTCCCACTTATTTCTTCTCTTCTCCTCGTTGCTTTGTTTCTGCAGGGCCTTCAGGATGAGGTGGCGAAGGAGGGCGGGGAACTTCAGAGACTCCAGAGTCAGAGATCCAAGGTCCAGGAGGCGTTAGAGGAGCTGGACCAACAGAAAGGCTCTCTGGAGGAGCAGCTCGATCATATTCGCCAGCAGACCAACCAAGAGTCCAATCTGGTGGGTTGAGGAGACGTCTCTTTTGATGACTGCTTCTCTTATTTCGTTACTTGAATCAGAATCAGGTTTATTACCAGGTAGGAATTTCACCTGGTGTTGTGGTGCATACATAAAATAAAACAATTAAAAACACAGATAGAAACTATTTAAAAAATATTTTATAATATATAAATAGGCTTTATAAACGTGGACACTAGTGAAAAATATACAGGGTGTCCGCGGGGTCTTAAAAAGTATTAAAAGTTAATAAAAATAAATTGAGCGAAAATGAAGGCTATTAAAAAGTATGAAACGGCATTTTCCAAGGTATTACATTTTGTATCTTGTTTTCAATAAGTATATAAATGGTCCAGAGAGGTTGTGTTCTACAGTCTGCCTGAATGTAGTCATGGCGTAGGTGTGTCGTGTGATTCTGTGTAGTTTATTGATGGCATCCCGTTGGGTTTGACGTCATCTGAACAGGACGTCGCACGCCCACTGCTTGATAGCGCGCGAAGCTCCGTTTACGCCGGTTGCTAAGCATCATCGTTATGGGGAAATGCAAGTCTGCGTCCAAATGGTTGGAAGATAAGGAGGAAGGACAATCAATACTGTGTATAGTCAATGTGAGGTAAAGTGTGTCGCCAAGGTAACCGGTTAGAACTCCAAGTGGCGATGAGGTCTTAAAATGTTTGGGGAGGGTCTTAAAAGGTATTTGACTTCAGGATTCTGCAGATACCCTGATATATTACTTCATTACCAAGGTTGGAACAGAACAGAAATATATTACCGTACTTTTCGGACTATAAAGCGCACCTGCAGATAAGCCGCAGCAGCTAAACTGTCCGTCTGTCTTGCTCTCGTTCTGTCTCTCGGTTCCACTTTTACTTTGGCGCGCTACCTGTCTCGCTCTTTTCCGGCCTCCAGCTTTTCCTGCTGGAGCCCGCCCTTAAAGGTGGCGGGCGCGGACCGGTCCTAGAGCCCGTAGATGTTAAAGGTGGTTAATTTTACCTGTAGAATCCATAGATTTAGGAGGTTCCCTAGTGGCCGTTAGCTGTACAAAAAAATGGGTGAAAAAGTCGCGGCTTATAGTCCGAAAAGTACGGTATATATATATTATGCTTTCCCGCTCATTTCACCAAGTTAAGAATCTTCCAAAGAGAAAAAAGACAATTGACTGCAAATCCTTACTCGATTTCTCTCCGTTTTTTCACCACGGTTTCTTCCGCCACAGATCACCTCGCTGCAGTCGGAGCACGAGGAGCAGGAGCAGAAGATCTGTCAGTTTGAGGAGGAGCTGGTTCAGGCGCGAGAGGAGCTGCTCTCTCTGCAGGAGGAGAGCCGGAAGCTGCAGGAGAAAGTGCAGGCGGCTCAGGAGCAGCTGACCCCTCTGCAGGAGTCCGTCAGAGACTCCTTCACTCAGGTCGCACAGGTCGGTTTCGGGGAATCAGTGAGTCTCCAATTTACCCAGAACAAAGTTAAAATGTTCTCTTTAACTTATTTTATTTATAGGTTTTAACCTTTTTACTACTTTAATACTTCCTGTTCGTTTTAGTAACTCATATTCATTCTTACTGATTGGTTGCTTATCTTAAGTATTTCCTTTTTATTGGTCAACTGTTGGTTTTAATTATTATTATTTATATGTTCTTATAGATATTTATTTGACTGGTTTTTCATATTTAGTCTTGCTTATTATTCACCTTATTCTATTGGTCAAATGTTGGTTTAATTATTATTATTTTGTATTTATTTTATGAGTTCTTACGGGTAGTTTTCTGGATATGTTCACTTGGTTAAACTCAAGTTTATGTTATGTCTTAAATAACGTGCTTCTAATTTTAATACTCGTGACTTTTGTCCTATCTTTACTCTTTACACTCTACTTTAAAGGTGGGGTATGTAATTCACTTCAGAAGCACTTGTTGTTATATTCCATGGAATGCTCTTAACATCCCGATAGCAATGAATACATGAAATGCTTTGACAATAAATACATAAAAAAATATCATCTCTGGAAGCCGTGGCGCTGTAAAAGCACGACCAATCAGCTGAGCCGGCTAAAGTAACTGGATGGCCTACCTGCCTGTCAGCCTTCCATCTGTGCACAGACTGATCTCGTGCCCTCATTGGTCGTGTGCGCGTTCGTGTGTGTTGGAGGAGGGGCTCTGTGAGGAAGTCTGAAGGAAGGGGCAGATTTTTTCCGCTGCGTACTTTCAAATTCTAGCGCACTGGAGCTGGTTTCTCCATTCTCACCTACCCCACCTTTAAGTGTTTTGTGGCTGCAACAAATAAATAAAGTTTTGCTTGCTTTATTTGCTTACTCTTAACCCTCTGCACCGCTCTGCTCTCAGGTCCAGCAGAAACTGAACGACCTTCAGGTGGAGGAAAGGTCAGTGACTGCTCAGCTCAGCTGGAAGAGAGCGCTGGAGGACAGCTCTCCTGTCATGGTCAACGGATCAGGAGGCCCCACCGCGGAGCTGCATCAAGGGGACTTCTTCCAGGAGGACCAGCCCAAAGAGCTGAAGGAGGAACAACCGGCGGCCGTTTTCTTTGAGCCGAATGAACTTTCAGATCAAAATGACAGAGGGGAGAATGAAGAGGAAGAGGAGAAGGAGGAAGAGAGTCCAAAGACTTCAGAGGAGGAAAATATTAAACGTGATGCGTTGGATGATCTTTACACGAGTCTAGCCTCATCAGAGCTGATTTACAATAATCTGTCGACCCTCACCAAGCTACGAGAGAACACGGTGAGAGAAATAAATACACTTTCTTTCAAGGATGGAAAGAAGCCGACATAAAGCCTACAACACTATCTCCTACTCCAAAAACTGACTGTAGAGAGTTGAAGAAATTAGCGCTAAAACCTGGAAATAAATCGGCATTTCTGCAATGGGATTTTCAAATAGCATTTTAGTTGAGCCTGAAACAATTTCTGAGGTTAACACAAGTTGAATAGACGTAAACATTGTTGCTCTATGACAGGGGTCGGCAAGTGGGTGCCGGGTGCTGGTGAAGTGTCAACGCCCCCCGGCTGGCTTTGTTTCGCTGATGGCCGGTCCCCCCGAACCTCGCCGCGGTGCCGGCCGTCAGCGAACAAAGCCAGCCCTTGACGACCGGTATTTCTGTGCTTCTCCAGATTCTACAGACGGCCAGTCCGCCCAGTCCGCCCCCTGCTCACTAACGTATTAAGATCCAAAGCTTTAGCGCGTTTGGAATCAATGCTGACAGTCTCTTCTCGGTCATTGTGGACCGAATGACAATCACATTTCCATGCTCGCGCCAGGGCCCCCGGGGGAGGGGTTACAAGGCTCGCGTCTTGTGCTGCATTCACTTGCAGTCGGACATTAGGGATTTTCTCTCATAAATGTCAAAAAAAAACGACTTTTCTTTCAAAACAAAGCAAATTTTCCGGGCCAAATATTATTGCTGGCGGGCCAACAATGGCACGAGCCGCCTGTTGCCAACCCATGGTCTATGACATAATGCACATAAATAAATACCTCACTTGTAGCTTTTAGGTATCTTGAAAAAGGTAGTTGGTAGTAAGTGAAAAAATAAGATCACGTCTATATGCCACACATATTCTTTGGCAATAAATCAAAAACCAAAAGAAAAAATCCCATTTAAATTGCGGTTGTAAGAAGCACTCTATTGAACTCTATTTAAAAATAGGAATCTCTTATTATAATTTTTTAGCACTTACCCATCATGCAATACCAGCAAACTTAGCAACAGAAATATTAGAATATAACTTGTAATTTCTCAGGATATCTCTCTGATAGTCACACGAGTCGTTTCTGTTTCTCCCCTCATGTCTCCAGGAACAAAGAAGCCCGACACCTGACATCTACTCAGAGGTCATGGATGATGGAGAAGACAGCCCACTGCAGGTAAACACATTCAATTTGACAAAAGTTAACACATGTTTCCCTGAAGTTTCAAGGATTAAGTAATTATGTCAACATCACTTTATCCAGAATATAATATTTTGTTTTGTTTTATCCAGAATATTGTATATGGTTTTGTTTATATTTTATGATATTTTTAATTTAATTTGTAATTGCTAATTCTCCTTTCCACTTTTTTAAGTATTTGAAGTATTGTATTAAAAAGTCTGAACACACTTCTGCGACGAAATAATTTCCCAAACTAGGATCGATAAAGTATCTACATATCTCAGAATACCTTTATTAGTCCCACGGAGGGGAAATGTACATTTGTTACAACATAAAAGAGCCAAAGATAGCTTAATGTTACCTAAAAAGCATGCATACACAAATATTAAAGATACAAAAAAATATTTGTATACTATGTAAGATTATACTAAAGATTACACAATTTACGAAATACACATCCTGTAACAGTTCTGAGAATTTAGCAGCCAGGTATATATTGCACAGTCTATCTATCTATCTATCTATCTATCTACTAGGGGTGGGAATCACCATGCTCCCCACAATACGATACTCAAGCCACGATATGATAGTATTGCGATATATATATTTACATCTTTGTTTTGACTAACTTCCTGCCAATCCCTCTGACTTTACCCATGGCCATGAGCTCAGCACCATCTAGTGCACACGTGTCAAACTCGAGGCCCGGGGGCCAAATCCGGCCCTTGGTGGATTTAATTTCGGCCCGCAGGATAATTTCTAATTCCTATTAGATCTGGCCCGCCGGTATATTGCACGCACACCTTCACTCCATCCTGAGGGTCTCCTCCGCTCAGAGCCTGAGCCCAAACATTGATGACCTTGCTCCCAAGATGAGATGCCAAGTGTCTGAGCTAGCATCTCAGAGCAGCACACTGAGTTCAATGGATGCTTCCTTCTGCACTTTCTCTCTCACGACAACAGGGCATGTTTGGTTTCTCTTTGAGGGAATAGTTTTGTTGAAGCTGTTGTTGGCCTGTGGGAAAATGTACTCATAAGAAATGACTCTGGAGAAGCTGCAGATAGAGCCATGAGAAATGAATGCAACTGATTATTTAATGTTGTTTTTATAGGCAATAATTTAAGTTTTGTTAGTTCCAGGTTTAATATGTGCAATAAGTTCATTTCAATAAGTTCTGCAGTAAACATTGAACCAGTCCGGCCCTCCACTAGTACCCATTTTTTAATGGGTACTAGCAATTGTTACCAAAAACTTTAATTTGGATTTGCAATATGAATAGTTTATATAATAAAATATCGATACTTGGCGTCCAATACAATATCGCCACGCAAAGTATCGCGATACTCTGCTGTGTCGATTATTTCCCCGACCCTACCATCTACTGCGCTGTTTAACAGGTAGCGTCTCCAGAGCCAGAGAGCAGAGAGGAGGAAGATTCTTCAGAAAACACCACCTCGTCTTCCTCACCTCCTCAGGTCGCCCCCCCCCTCCCTCCCGCCTCTCACCAGCCCCCCCTCCCTGCCTGAGATGGACTTCTTCCATCCGGACCCTTTCACTGACCGTGAGTCCACACAAACATCTAAAGAGTAGTTAACATTTATGTTTTCTACTTTTTTAATGCTATTTTATTTCTATTTGGCATGTTTACATTTTGGAATCTTTATTTCTAGTGTTTTAATAGAGTCACAGTGACGCGTCCTAAAACCCGGAAGTAAGTTAGCATTTTAGGGCTGGCTTATCTAAAGCCAGTTGAGTAGCACTTGAAATGTTTTGGCTATGAAACCTGATGTCCTTATGATTCTGTTTTCTTCAAGTTGGTATCTTCTTGGTCGAACGCACTTATTGTAAGTCGCTTTGGATAAAAGCGTCCGCTAAATGCAATGTAATGTAATTTTACCACTTCCGGTTCCTTCGACAAAAAGCAATTCAGTTTCTCTCTAGGGTTTAGGAAACTATCTGAACTAAGGTCTGTGGTTGAGACGCATTGAAGAGACGGATCACGTTTTGTTCCACGACATTAAATCATCAGCAGAGACCCCACTGGTGATTTCTGAAGAGTTGACGTGTCTGAAAAACGATGGTTGTTACCAAGTGGCTGAACAGGACTACAGAAGTCGTGGAGGCCGTCGTACGTCATTACGCCGAACACGTAAACACTCCTCTAAGTTAATTTCTGTTCTGCTTGAAAGCAAGTCCCTGCCTCCTGCAAAGTGTTCAAACAAACGCTTCAACTCGTTCCATCTAGAATCTTGAATCTGGATCTGAAGTCGGCGTGACGTTGAAGCAGCGACCCTGCTGTAGCTCCTTGATAGCATAACGTTAGCATTTAGCTTCTGGCGACTAGATTTATGATTAAAAAATGATAAAAGTAGGGCAGACACAGAGGTCGCGTTAACCGAATATTTTCCGCCTATGACAGATTTTTTTTTAACAATGACGGAAAAATCTGAAAGCAGTCCGTCATTTTGACAGATTAGAACAAACTCAGAACAGCGCCGAGGCTCCGGGATTATGCATGCCCGCCAAAAAGGAAATGATATAGTTTCCAAACCTAACTTTTCCGTACAATCATTGAAATGTCTGCGAGTATTTGCTTTACGCTGTGGCACGCTCCCGTGAGGTGCAGTGGGCATGCATAACACGGCATAACACAGGCGCTAATAGAGCTAACGAGTTCAGCCCCCCCCGTTGACAGTTCACGAGCGTGCTCTCTCTCTCTCTCTCTCTCTCTCTCTCTCTCTCTCTCTCTCTCTCTCTCTCTCTCTCTCTCTCTCTCTCTCTCTCTCTCTCTCTCTCTCTTCCCCCCCCTCCTAAATCCTATGGAGAGATTGCATTGCGTTTTTGTCGAAGGAACCGGAAGGGGTTTACTTCGGGGTTTTAGGACGCGTCACTGCGGCACTCCATTACTCTAATGTACAATTCCTTGTCTGACCGTGAGTCCACACAAACATCTAAAGATGGGTATAAATACTATTTACATGTATATAGACTTCTTGCTCTATTTTGTGTTTTTGTATTTTATTATATATGTTGCTGTTGGAGGAGCTCGGGTCAGAAGAATTTCATTTCCATTTCTACACTGTAGCTTATGTGCATATTCTACACACACTATACCTCTGTCTGGCAGAGAACTCGCTGCTCCATAGCTTCTCTTGGACTTAAAATCACACTGTACATTTTACATTTATATTCGATTTAATGACATATTCCATGCCTCACATACTTATGTATATATTAACTTGCTTTATATTTTGTTACTGTAAATTTGTAATTTAACATGCAGTGTTTCCGCCAGCCCAGGGCTGAGAGGGCGTCCACCCCGAGAGCGAGTGACGTCGTGTCACGTGACTTGAACTATTAATTGAGCTGTCCCTTATAGATACTATCTCGTTACGTATTAGTGACGGGAATTCCGGCGCTTGTTAGTGAGCCGGATCATTTGGCTCGGCTCACTAAGGAGAGCAGTTCACGCTCGTGCTCCACTAGCACCCCCCGTCAAGGCTCGCCGGCAGGACACTTTCCGTCACAGGAACGCGCTTTGCTGGCGGCGAGAATAATCCCACCAGACTCCTTTGCCCTCCAACAGAGGGATGTCCTCGTCCTTTTTCCTTCTCCTCATTTCAAGCGATAAAAACTTGATCTTCCCTCGAATTATAATTTTTTTTGGACGCCCTCGGCTCGAGTTCAGGGCGTCAAATGACGGCAAGACGCCCTCCTGGCGGAAACGCTGTTAACATGTATATTTTTCTTGTTTATTTCTAGTCTTTTCATTTGTATTGTACCTCGCCTTGTTTTGTTATGCTGCTGCAACACAAACATAAAGTACTTCTTATCTTAACATATGACAATAAAACCTTTGAATCTTTGAATAAACTCTAATCTATAAAGTATAATTATGCTCCCCAAGTTGAAATGGAAGATCTTAGACTTTTTTTAGTCTTATTTCTCTCAATTCTTGGGACAACGGTTTGTAAAAAAAGTGTTAATTAGCATTTCAAGGTGTTGCTTATCAAACAGTTTGATTAAGAGGTTTGCACTCGGCACACAAAAGCCTCAAATGCATGCATGTCAGTTAACGGCTTATACATAAAACTTCATATTGAGGTTTACCTACAGATTTAATTAAATGTACTTTATTGTACATTTTAAAGTGTTTTTTGTACGTTTCTAGTTTCCACTAGATCTGCTTTTTGTATGTTATACTTATACAGATTGGAGGATTCAAATGTATATAATGCAATCCATTTACTTTAATAAAAACAATCGAACAAATAGGTTAGGATGTTTTCTCAAACGTGTTTTTATATCGTCTTCAAATTAAATCCCTATATTTGAAAGTATATGTTTTTAAACCCTCTTTTTTTTATCCTCATAGACGATCCATTCAAAGATGATCCGTTTGGAAAGACAGAAGTTCCAGGTGAGTCGTCTAAGTTAAACCTGTATATTTAAAAGTGATAAACTAATCTCCTTCATGTCCAGGAAATCCTCAAAAAGAAAATGCATGATCTACCCTTTCAAAAGTTCTGTTTCTGTGTCTTCTTCTCTTAAACCAGATCCATTTGGAGAAGATCCGTTTAAAGGATCCGATCCGTTTGCAGCGGACTCTTTCTTCCAGGCCTCCAGCGCCCCCTTCTCCTCAGAAGACCCTTTCTCTGCCTCAGCGGACCCCTTCGGTACGACCACTGGAGTCCCAGAACCGGACCTGTTTGCATCCAAACCCTCTGACTCAGCTCCAGCGGCAGATCCAGATCCTTTCAGCTCCAAACCTCCCAACGCGGCTTCAACCGACCCGTTCAGATCCACGGGGAACAATAGGGGCGACTCTGACCCGTTTGGAGGCAAAGTGAACGCCATCGTGGAGACGGATCCATTTGGTTCTCAGGACGGAGGGACGGATCCGTTCAGCTGCGCTCTCCCCTCCTCTGACCTCGCCCTGGTGAGTGTGGCTTTTTAGGGGAACTATTGTGCATCGTTTGTTTTATAATAGGTTTATTGGTATTTTCTTATTGAACAACAAGTGAAAACCATATACATCACAGACATACACATACACACACACCATCAACTTGCACCAGTATTAAAAGCATAGGCCTACAAATAAAATAAAACAAAGTAATTTCGCAGTTTCCTTTCAGAGGCAGTCCCTCATAATGTGCATCGAGGCTCCCAGAGCTGAAGAAAGTCCTTCCGCTTGCCCTTAGCGATGTATGTCAGTCGTTCTACACCATCACTACCAGAACGTTCCTTCAACCTACTACTACTACTGTTACTACTGCTACTGCTACTACTGCTACTACTGCTACTACTGCTACTACTACTACTACTACTACTACTACTGCTACTACTGCTACTACTGCTACTACTACTACTACTGCTACTGCTACTACTACTACTACTACTACTACTACTACTACTACTACTGCTACTACTACTACTGCTACCTACTGCTACTACGCTACTACTGCTACTGCTACTGCTACTACTACTACTACTACTACTACTACTACTACTACTACTACTGCTACTACTACTACTACTACTGCTACTACTACTACTACTGCTACTGCTAACTACTACTATTGCTACTACTACTACTGCTACTACTACTACTACTACTACAACAACTACTACCACAAATACAACTACTACTATTACTACTATTACTACTACTACTACCACTACTAATACGACTACCACAGCTACTACTACTACTACTAATACTACTGTTACTACTGCTACTACTACTACTACTACTACTACTGCTACTACAACAACTACAACTACTACTATTAATACGACTACTACTACTACTACCACTACTACCACTACTACTACTACTACTACTACTACTACTACTACTACTACACTACAAACAACTACTACCACAAATACAACTACTACTATTAATACGACTACTATTACTACTACTACTACTACTACAACAACAACTACTACGACTATTACTACTACTACAACCACTACTAATACTACTACTACTACTACTATTACTACTAATACTACTGCTACTACAACTACTACCACAAATACAACTACTACTATTAATACTACTACTATTACTACTACTACTACTACTACTACTACTACTACTACTACTACTACTACAACAACTACTACCACAACTACTACTACAACTAGCTACTACTACTACTACTACTACTACTACTACTACTGTTACTACTACTACCACAACTACTACTACTACGACAACAACTACTATTACTAGTAGTACCAATCCGTACTTTTCCAACATACAGCGACAGCCCTCCTGGCTTGAAGAAGGCCAAAATCCAGAAGCTTGGTCCGTTTTGAGGTCTGTCTGAAGTCCTTTGGATATATTCCAAATACACAAAGTTTGACATTCAAAGGGACCTTAATGTTAAACATCTCTGACAGACACCTAGTAACATCCGTCCAGAATATTGGCAGACATATGATGAAGTTTGACAGGAGTTATACTATTGTGCATTGTTATTAAAAGGAAAAGATGGCAGCATTTAAATCTCGTCTATGAATAATAAAACTTTTCCTGGTGCTCACAGCGCTTTACAAGCAAGTAAAGAAAAATAACAACATGGCTGTTTGAAATGGTGTTGACGCTAAGTATTACTAGTAGGGATGTAACGGTTCACAAACATTTCGGTTCGGTACGTGTACCGTTACACCCCTAATTACTAGTAAGTCATGTTTTGTGTCTGTATATCTGGGTGTGTTGTGTTTGTCTGCAGCAACTGGACAAAAATAAACCATGAAACGCTTTTGTTTTGCTTTAGATTGATATTAAAGATCTATGCATTTCTGTTCACAATTCTGTTTAAAATCTATCGGATGTAGCCATGTCTCCCTAATCAAAAGAGCAATCATTTAGGCACTTTAAGAACGTGTAGTGTACACTGTGTTAACCTATGCGTTATATAAACTGTCATCAAGTCAGTCAAAGCAAATAATAATAATCTAAAGGCGAGTTTAATGAGGAGAAATGTTTTGTCCGATGTACTTCTCTTTGAGTTACAGGTATTCAGATTAGGTTTGAGGATATTCACGTCCACAGTTTTTTTGCACAAAATGCTCAGTAATGTGTGTTCTGTGTTTTAGAAGGACACGGCAGCATCCAATGACCCGTTTGCTCCCGGCGGGACGACCGTGAACGCCAGCTCAGATCCAGGTACTGAGCTGCAGCGCCCCCTTCTGGGGACAGACACAACTGCAGCTGTTTAAAAGATAAAAATCAATAATTTAAAGTGTAAAATGCTCAGTGACTTTTTTTGTGTGTGTTTCAGATCCATTTGCTGCAGTGTTTGGTAACGAGTCATTCGGAGGGGGCTTTGCAGATTTCAGCGCGTTGACAAAGGTAATGAAGACGTGTTGTTGCTCTGCTTCATTTAGCACAGTATAGTGAAACACACGGAAGATACAGAAGGCAAGTTTATTTATATAGCCCCTTTCAACACAAGGCCATTCAAAGTGCTTTACAAAAATGAAAAGTTTTTACCAAATTGCTAAATGGCCGGTTGTCATCCGACCTCCAACATAGCGATGTACTAATCAATCATAAAACCTGCAATTTTGGTGCCTTTTTTACATTTATCTATTACATTTTTATGCCGTTTCTACTTACCACCTCCAAAACCACCTTAAAACTTAAAACAAGAAGGTCCTGTTACTTGGATGCAGTTTTGGAGAAAATATAAAATTACTTACATGTATTGCAAACACTTAAATGTCCCATTAAAGCAGTGCTTCTCAAACTTTTTCATACCAAGGACCACTTAAAAAAACACTCGCGGACCACCTAACTCCCCAAATATCCAAAAACACATCGTTTTTTACAAATCGCCTGAAAATGGTACAAACAAGTGGCAACATGTGTGAGGAAGGTGTTTATCTGGGCTATATTATGCAATCGAAAGTGAAACTTAAGCTCGCTCCATTGCGGAGATATTCCCGCGAGAGTGAGAAAAACTTTAATTAATTAATTAATTTCAAATGTGAAATGTTACCAATATACTCACGGACCACTAGGGGGCGCTCACGGACCACACTTTGAGAAACACTGCATTAAAGGAACAATGTTACTCTAATCTCTCTTTTAGACTTCTTACAAGGAAAGAAAACCTGTAATCGACCAAGAAAATAGCGACATATCTTTGTTATCTCTGTTTCAGTCGAACGGTGCGGACCAGTTTGGCATCAACAATAAGAACCTGTTCCAGGATGAGAGCCAGTCGGTCGGCCCCGATGTGCCCCCAGCCCTGCCTCCCAAAACGGGTACGCCAACCAGACCGCCCCCCCCCCCTCCAGGTCAGTACGAGCTGCGATAAGGTAACAGTTGTCACATTGTGTTTTCAGTCATGATTGGATGTGAATAGGAAATAGAAATATGCTGCTTCATGCTTCATCAGTCTTTCCACCGTGTGACAAAAGCACCTTTTAGGCTAGAAACGTTTATCACTGTTTCCCCTGATGTCATTTAAATATATTACTCGTATAACGTGTTGATTTTTTACTTTTCTGTATCTTTTCTCTCTTTCAATCATTATTTAGTTTGGCATTTAATTGGTTTTGTGTTTTAATGCTAATCAAAGCACTTTAAATGTACTTATTAAATTAACTTACCTTACCTTACTGCTAATGGCAAAGAAGCCTATTGCCTATTTTAGCATGACAAACTTAATTTTCCCACAGTTTTTGGCATTATAAAGATTTATTAATATTTCCTCCGTGTGTGTCTCTGTAGTTTTTTAAATAAAGGCTAAAAAAGGTTTCTGTTTATCACCGTTTCTCCTGGATGTCGATTTTTTAATTTTCTGTATCTTTTCTCTCTTTTAATAATTTTTGGCCTTTAGTTGGTTGTGTGTGTTAATGCTGGTCAAAGCACTCTGAATTTCCCTATGTTTTTTAAATGTGCTAATTAAATAAAAGTAGTTATGTCTATTGCCTATTTTAGCATGATGTCCATAGTTAAAAAAACTACATTTTCCAACTTTTTTTTGGTGTAAAAAGTGTAATATTAATTCTCTGTGTGTGTGTTAATCAGAATCAGAATTAGAATCTGAAGCAGGTTTATTACCAGGTAGGTTGACATCATGGTGCACACATACAAGTAAAACAAACATGTAAAACAGAGAACTATTTTAAGAAAACATATAAAAAATATAGTAAAATAAAGCAGGAATAAAATATGGATTAAATATATCTCTTCCGCTGTGTGTCTCTGTAATTGGTTGTGTGTGTTAATGCTAGTCAAAGCAATCTGAATTGCCCTATGTTTTTGAAATGCACTAATTAAATGAACGTACTTATGTCTATTGCTTATTTTAGCATGATGTCCATCGTTAAAAAAACTTAATTTTCCCACTTTTCCTTGGTTTAGAAAGTGTATTATGTATTCTGTGTGTGTGTGTGTGTGTGTGTATTAAGTAAAATAAAAACACAGATAGAGAACTATTTTAAGAAAACGATAATAACATAACAAAATATAGTTCATTTTCTCTCTTTTAACAATTATTTAGTTGGTTGTGTGTTAATGCTAATACAAAGCCCTATCCTGGTTCAGAAACCTTAATTTTCCCACTTTTTCTTGGTGTAAAAAGTGTATAATTCGTTCTGTGTGTAATAACTCGTCCTCTGTGTATCTCTGCAGGTAAACGGTCGTCCCTCTCCAAAACAGAGTCCTCCGAGTCCTTCCAGAGACGAGGACCCTTCCTCCAGCAGCCTCCAGGAGACTTCCCCTCCTCTTCCTCCTCACTGCCTGCCAAGGATCCTTTAGCCGACCCCTTCGCCCCCTCCTCCCCTCCTCGTCACAACGCTCGGGAAACTGACCGGTTTGCCAGCTTTGACAAAGTGAGCACCTCCCCTTCCCCTGACTCTCCATAGCCCTCTCCTCTGTTCTTCCTGCTAATCCCACTTAGTGGATTCATTAAGGCACCAAATCAGGCCAGCTTTTTAAAACCACTCCATCCACTGCCACTGAAACCAAAAGAAATCCTGAAGAAGAATAAAATCATCTCTATTAAAGTTTCTTATATTTTAAAAATACATATATTTTGTCGCATTCCTTACACTTGTAATTATTTTTTTGTTACTGATTTATATTATTAATTTAAGCCCCATGATTGGAGTTGCACTGTCCTACTGTACAGAAAAGTCATTTAAACAATAATGATTATTATTATTATTATTATTATTAACCAAAGCAACATATTTGTAGTTAGACACACACTCCGTTACAAATCACACATCTATCGTCATGATAGGATGTTGGCAGTGAATGGAGAGATGGGAGGCTGCTTGTATTTGGCGTTGACTATCCCAACGTTACAGCTTGTGTATATGCATATTTAATTCTGAAATTAAATATACATTTTAACGCCAACAATTCATTCTGTGCACCTTATTAAGCTAAAAATGCGCCTCAGGTAATTTTCTAATTGCCAATAGGGCAAAGTGCACTTTTTCTGTGTCCGACCAATGAGAAGTCGATATGTCGCTGAGCCGGCACAACAGTGTCATGAAGGCGTGACGTTAGTTAACCCTGACTAACGCGGAGGAGAGCCCAGGGTTTGCAAATTGCAATAATTTTGACTGATATTGCGATATGAATTGTGATATAACAGAGAATCCCTATTTTCTTTAAACAAAATTCACAATATCATTGAGAAAAACATCAAAAAATATTATTAAAGAGGACATGTACCAAACAGTTTAGTGCGTAGACGACGTTATACTTCATTCAGATATCTTCTGCCCTCACCAAATATTTGTTTTCTGCAATTTGGATATTGCACTAGTCCATATTGTGCTCTAAATACATTTTGATTACTAATACAACGCTAGAGGGGAATGGCATAGTTTAAGATACAGAACAGAAATTATGCATTTATCAAATATCTTCCTAAAAGCAACAGGTAATAGTAATATTGCTTTAATTGAAGAAGAACGACGGCATTACAGTTTCCTTTCCTTGTTCTACTAATCCATTGCAATATGTTCACGTTGTCCTGCATCTAAAACAACAGAAGACTTCAAATTATGTGTAGAAAATAATTGTACCCTTCCTCGCTTATATATCAGGATTAAACCGCTATGAGTATTCAAATCCCCTCAGCTCTCTCTCTTCATGAGAAATGTTCTGTCACGCTGTGAAAGTGGGATGGACGACTTATTAGGTATTGATTTGAGTGCCTGACTCGGCACATGACTGCACCTGCATGTAGTCATGTGACTGCACCTGCATGTCCCGTAGCACTAACTGCCTGCCTCTCATTCACTTAAACCACTGCCTCACATTCCCTTAAACCACTGCCTCACATTCCCTTAAACCACTGCCTCCATTACACTTAACACCACCGCCTCAAATTCACTTAAACCACCGCCTCCATTACACTTAAACCACTGCCTCATAATCACTTAAGCCACTGCCTCCATTACACTTAAACCACTGCCTCCATTACACTTAAACCACTGCCTCAAATTCACTTAAACCACTGCCTCACATTCACTTAAACCACTGCCTCATATTCACTTAAACCACTGCCTCATAATCACTTAAACCACTGCCTCAAATTCACTTAATAACCACTGCCTCAAATTCACTTAAACCACTGCCTCATATTCACTTAAACCACTGCCTCATATTCACTTAAACCACTGCCTCAAATTCACTTAAACCACTGCCTCATATTCACTTAAACCACTGCCCTCCATTACACCTTAAACCACTGCCTCATATTCCACTTAAACCACTGCCTCATAATCACTTAAACCACTGCCTCATATTCACTTAAACCACTGCCTCCATTACACTTAAACCACTGCCTCATATTCACTTAAACCACTGCCTCATATTCACTTAAACCACTGCCTCATAATCACTTAAACCACTGCCTCATATTCACTTAAACCACTGCCTCCATTACACTTAAACCACTGCCTCATATTCACTTAAACCACTGCCTCATATTCACTTAAACCACTGCCTCATAATCACTTAAACCACTGCCTCATAATCACTTAAACCACTGCCTCATATTCACTTAAACCACTGCCTCAAATTCACTTAAACCACTGCCTCATATTCACTTAAACCACTGCCTCAAATTCACTTAAACCACTGCCTCATATTCACTTAAACCACTGCCTCCATTACACTTACACCACTGCCTCCATTACACTTAAACCACTGCCTCCATTACACTTAAACCACTGCCTCAAATTCACTTAAACCACTGCCTCAAATTCACTTAAACCACTGCCTCCATTACACTTAAACCACTGCCTCAATTCACTTAAACCACTGCCGCATATTCACTAAACCACTGCCTCAAATTCTACTTAAACCACTGCCTCATAATCACTTAAACCACTGCCTCATATTCACTTAAACCACTGCCTCCATTACACTAAACCACTGCCTCAAATCACTTTAAACCACTGCCTCACATTCACTTAAACCACTGCCTCAAATTCCACTTAAACCACTTGCCTCTATTCACTTAAAACACTGCCTCCATTACACTTAAACCACTGCCTCATATCACTTAAACCCTGACTCAAATTCACTTAAACCACTGCCTCACATTCACTTAAACATTCACTTAAACCACTGCCTCAAATTCACTTAAAACCACTGCCTCAGATTCACTTAAACCCATGCCTCAAATTCACTTAAACCACTGCCTCACATTCACTTAAACCACTGCCTCATATTCACTTAAAACCACTGACTCAAATTCACTTAACAACTGCCTCACATTCACTTTAAAACATTCACTTAAACCACTGCCTCAAATTCACTTAAACCACTGCCTCACATTCACTTAAACCACTGCCTCATTCACTTAAACCACTGCCTCACATTCACTTAAACATTCACTTAAACCACTGCCTCATAATCACTTAAACCACCTCCTCTCATTCACTTAAACCACCGCCTCACATTCACTTAAAGTTTTAAACCACTGCCTCTCATTCACTTAAACCACTGCCTCATATTCACTTAAACCACTGCCTCATATTCACTTAAACCACTGCCTCATAATCACTTAAACCACTGCCTCATATTCACTTAAACCACTGCCTCCATTACACTTAAACCACTGCCTCATATTCACTTAAACCACTGCCTCATATTCACTTAAACCACTGCCTCATAATCACTTAAACCACTGCCTCATAATCACTTAAACCACTGCCTCATATTCACTTAAACCACTGCCTCAATTCACTTAAACCACTGCCTCATATTCACTTAAACCACTGCCTCAAATTCACTTAAACCACTGCCTCATATTCACTTAAACCACTGCCTCCATTACACTTACACCACTGCCTCCATTACACTTAAACCACTGCCTCCATTACACTTAAACCACTGCCTCAAATTCACTTAAACCACTGCCTCAAATTCACTTAAACCACTGCCTCCATTACACTTAAACCACTGCCTCAAATTCACTTAAACCACTGCCTCATATTCACTTAAACCACTGCCTCAAATTCACTTAAACCACTGCCTCATAATCACTTAAACCACTGCCTCATATTCACTTAAACCACTGCCTCCATTACACTTAAACCACTGCCTCAAATTCACTTAAACCACTGCCTCACATTCACTTAAACCACTGCCTCAAATTCACTTAAACCACTGCCTCATATTCACTTAAAACACTGCCTCCATTACACTTAAACCACTGCCTCATATTCACTTAAACCACTGACTCAAATTCACTTAAACCACTGCCTCACATTCACTTAAACATTCACTTAAACCACTGCCTCAAATTCACTTAAACCACTGCCTCAGATTCACTTAAACCACTGCCTCAAATTCACTTAAACCACTGCCTCACATTCACTTAAACCACTGCCTCATATTCAACTTAAACCACTGACTCAAATTCACTTAAACCACTGCCTCACATTCACTTAAACATTCACTTAAACCACTGCCTCAAATTCACTTAAACCACTGCCTCACATTCACTTAAACCACTGCCTCACATTCACTTAAACCACTGCCTCACATTCACTTAAACATTCACTTAAACCACTGCCTCATAATCACTTAAACCACCTCCTCTCATTCACTTAAACCACCGCCTCACATTCACTTAAAGTTTTAAACCACGGCCTCTCATTCACTTAAAACACTGCCTCAAATTCACTTAAACCACTGCCTCTCATTCACTTAAACCACTGCCTCTCATTCACTTAAACCACTGCCTCACATTCACTTAAACATTCACTTAAACCACTTTCTCCCTTAAACCACATTTACTTTATTCTCCCTTTACTCAAGCCCATATGTATGTATCCATCTGTGCATGATGGAGTCCCTTAAAGTCCCTAAAGTGAATATTCTCTTTATTCTGTGTGCACAAAATAAAAAGATGCCACCTTTAGGGACTTTACCGGCTCTGTAGTTCATCCTTCATTTCTCAGTTCTACAGACGGCCTGTGTTCTCTCTCTGTGTCTTTGCACCTCTGTCAAAAAAAAGTTTGAATAAAGAGTTGATTGACGGGCACCATCTCTGGCTTCTCTGTGCATCCATGACCTCTCTCTCTGCCTGAGCTTTCTGAAAGACATACCAATTTGCCTTTTCAGTTCATTTCAGGCAACTTTCCTCAATATATCAGTGCTGACATTTTCAAATCATGCTTTAAGTTTTATAATATTTCCTACTAGTTATTTTGGTCGTTTTTGCTTTTATTTTAAGCAACATTTGGATTATAGGGAAGGTAGACACTTATTTTAAACACGTTTGATTAGTTCCTACTTTATTACGTAACCGTAGTGGCCACATGAAAAGCAGGAAAGATGCTTCGAATAATCCATATAGTGGCATGATTTTGTATATTTTTGGTAAACGCAATTACCGTACTTTTCGGACTATGAAGCGCACCTGCATATAAGCCGCAGCCGCTAAATTGTCCGTCTGTCTTGCTCTCGTTCTGTCTCTCAGTTCCACTTTTACTTTGGCGCGCGACCTGTCTCACTCTTTTCCGGCCTCCAGCTTTTCCTGCTGGAGCCCGCCGCTTAGAGGTGGCGGGCGCGGACCGGTCCTAGAGCTCATAGAGTTAAAGGTGGTTAATTTTACCTGTAAAATCCATAGATTTAGGAGGTTCCCTAGTGGCCGTTAGCTGTACACAAAAAATGGGGGGAAAAGTCGCGACTTATAGTCCGAAAAGTACGGTATATAAACTGTAGTTAATACTTAATGTACACTATGGGCTGAAACTGAAGGTAAAGAATGAAAACAGAAATGCTAAATTATTATTAATGTCTGGTTTCATTCATATCTAAAAGCTGCAGTGGATTGTAGCTCCGACAAGTAATACATGCATGTTCTCTACTAAATCTGCCCGATGTTTCCTAAATGTTCTCATCGTGCATGTTCTGCTCGACACCAGACTCATGAGCGATAAAATTAGCCGCTAATAAACGCCATTTTTGCTCCTAACTCCCTTCATCTGCATGTGTTGATAGTGTACACACTGTGTGTCACTAGCTGCATGTCCGCTCTGTAACCATTAACAGATTTAACAACAGCTCTGTGTGTTTTAAAGTTCTCCTCCTTCCCCTTTTTGGTCACATGACTCTTTTATTCATCACAGGAGACTCCGACTATCACATTTATCTCCACAGCATGTGTAATGATGAGTCTTCGTGTCATATATGATATAGGGGAATTTCACTGTTTTTTGTTTGTTTTGTGTTTTGGGCTGAAGCAGAAATTAGGGATTTATAGAACAGACAATTTACCGTCTATATTATTTGTCTGCTTCCTCTGAAATCTGTGTTGTTGTGTTTATATAAAACAGGTTACTCTACAGATTAGACGGGAATAAAACAATAAAATGAAGCAAGCAAAATAACCAAGACAATACACAAATAAACACAATTGATTTGATAAACAAATTCCAGGGATTTAATTGAAAGTAAGTCGGAAAGAAAAGTCACATTGAGCAATATGTTGTATCCACAGTGGCTTACTTTATACTAATTATATTAATTAAATTAATACTTACATTAATAATAGCAAATCATTTAATCCGTGATAGACAAAACCAGCCAACATGCCTGCATTCACCAGTCCCTTAACGATCTTATATTTCATTATGGATTCATTCATAAAGCATGTGTTATTGTTGGTTATCCGTCATCAGTGAGAATCTGTTAACTGTTTGTCTGTTTCTGTCTCCTTTCCCCTCATTTGTCTTTGCACATGTGTGTTTCCTCCTCCTCCGTGTGTGTGTGTGTGTTTTTGGTTGGTGAAGCAGCATCAGTATCCGACGGAGGACGACATGATCGAGTGGGCAAAGCGCGAGAGCGAGCGGGAGGAAAAGGAGCGACTTGCCCGTCTCACACAGCAGGAACAAGAAGACCTGGAGCTGGCCATCGCTCTCAGCAAGTCTGAACTCTCCTGAAGGACTCCCCTCTTCTTCTTCCTCCTCTTCCTCTTCCTCCCCCCCCTTCCTCTGGCTCGGCACGGCACAGCAAAGCCAGTAAAAGAAAGCACCAAAGCAAAGTGGGGACTGTACAGGACTGGTTCAGCAGCTTAAAAACCCCACGAGTACAGACTGTGTTCACATCGCAGTATTGTCTGTGTGTGTGTTTTCCGTCGTGTTTCGGACGGCGATGGAAATGTACGTTCTGAAGAATTAGATTTAGAGATCGATGCTTCGTTTCAAGACGCCCACATTAACTCTCCAGAATGTAATTTATTTAATACTCTCAAAATCTACATTTCAATTGCCAGAAGTCGCTACACTTTATTAAAACACTTTATATTGACAAGTCCCTCTTTATTAGAGCCCCAAAATCCCATTAATTACCTTCCTTTTGGGGTTTGTATCTGAAATGAAATATGAAGCTGTGTGTAGATTCAGGACGGAAAGCTGGGAAGATACTGAAACAACATGTAAGTCTTATTTAAAATGAGTTACATTTGTATTCCCGTAGAATTAGCCTATGAGATTATAAAAAAAAAAATATTCTACTTGTGTAAATCCTCTGAAATGTGAAATGCATGTGCAGATTTGTACTTAAATTGAACAAATACACAACGACCACATTCAGCTTTACATATTGTAGTGTATAGTGTTATAATAACAGGAATAAAACTACAATTATCACATTTTACAAGAAGATGTTAGCATTAAATGGCAGCGCACACTATGAGGGATCGCACAAGAAATACGTGTTTTGGAGGGATAGAAATTGAGTCTAATACCAAATACTTTTTTTCTAAAACGTGGCTGTTAAACTAGTGAGTTTGGACATTTAAAAGTTAAACTAGTCAAAGTGGTTGATCATAAATGAATGTGTAAACTCATGTATGCCCGCTGTACCTGCTCTGTTTACTCCTATATCAAATGAAGTCATATTGTACATCGTGATTTATCCACCGTTAGACACTTCTGTAGCGTGGATGGAGGCTGGGTTTTTAATTAGAGAAATCTTATTAAAAACTTCCTCACATAGTCCATTTCCATTTCAATGTCTGACAGCATGTACACTTCCTCTCCAAAAGGCTACATGTATGTTAAAAATCTTGCACAAAATCGGTGAAAGTTGTCTTTGTGTTTTGATGGAGTTTGTGTACTTCAGGGTCCGTGGGGATTTACGGCACTGGCGGGAAATCCACTCGTCTATCACACAGCAGTTTTTTGGTCGGTCATTGTGTGTTTTCCTACCAGAAAATAAATGTGCACTAGGCGCAAATGTTATTTTTGAACGATTGAAGGCTCGGTTGAAGAGCACGAGGCGTTTATTTTATTTTTTTGACCAAACGGTGAAGAAAACGTCTTCCTTTTCGGATTTATCGTGTCTCTTTTCAGCCAGAATGAGCATGGTCACCGCTTCCTCTTGTCATGCACTTCCGGTTTGCCTCTTGTTGTAGTTGTAAATAGACGAGGAGTCTCTTCTTCAGTCACATTAACGGCCACCTTACATTTGTACAGACTCCTTTTACAAAATCAAGAACCACTTATAGGCTTACTCGTATAGGCTTTTTAAAACTCGAGCTATAACTGTATTTTATTTTGTATTTTCTAACGTGTAATAAAAAAAATCATTATTTGGAGGATTGGACAGAATATGTAATGCATTTAATTGAAGAATAAATATTAAACGTGTAGTTTTGCACTTTGTTTGTTCTTACTGGGGTCTTGTCGTTTTACTGTTTTAGAGGTGGAAGATGTTTAGGATCGTTTACTCGTGTAAAAGTAGTCGTACTGCATTTTTTAAATACTGCATGCAAATAATTAGTTAGGTCAAAACAAGTAACTCTACCTTTCACTTAGTAAGGTAGGAAGTAACCAAGTACTTTACTAAAGTATCATTTTGAGATACTTGAGTACAACTTGAGTATTTTCATTGTATGCTACTGTGTACTTCTACTCCACTTCAGTTCAGAGGTAGGCCTACATGGTGTACTTCTACTCCACTACGTGTATTTAATACCTTTAGTGACTTCACAGATGTGGATGAATGATGTGAAATATAATCAAGTGTTAAATCAGACTTTAGTTCCACCTGGAGTAAATCCACCAGCTACCCTGCAGTCTACAAAGTACTTCAGACTAGCTGCACCTCCACCAGCTACCCTGCAGTCTACAAAGTACTTCAGACACTTTAATGGGGAGGCGTGTGGCGCAGTGGGTTGTGCGTAGGTGTTTGGATCAGGGGGGTCACAGGTTCAAACCCCACTGCAGTCAGCATGTCGTGTCCTATAGGCAAGACACTTCACCCCAAATTGCTCCTGTATTGTCCACAGTATTGAGTATGTAAGTCGCTTTGGATAAAAGCGTCTAACATGTAATGTAATGATCTATCATTTTATAAAACCTATCATGTCCGGCAGTGGCTCAGTCAGTAGAGGTTTGGACTGTGAGCTGTAGGGTCGCCGGTTCCAGTCCCCGAACAGTGTGGACTTCTACTCTGAGAGGTCCAGTTCACCTCCTGGAACCTGCCGTGGTGCCCTTGAGCAAGGCACCGGACAACCCCCTTCCCCCCCACTCCCATTGCTCCCCGGGCGCTGTCCAATAGCTGCCCACTGCTCCTAGTACTAGACTCCTGGTACTAGGATGGGTTAAAAGCAGAGAACAACGATTAAAGAGGGTTTCATCCAAGCCCGGCGGCAGACATACGTCTCTGGGCAGGCATTTGATTTACCAGGGCGGGCCCACCCCGAAACTTACATCACGGGAAATCTGAATTGTCAACGGAGGTGGGGGCTGTTTATTTATTATGCATGTTTATTTAAATAAAAATAACATTTTAAAAGCAAGAGTGTATACTCAAAGATATAATATGTATTTATATTTTAACTTTTATTTATTTTAATTCACAGTTTGTTACCATCGACTATATTAATTTATATCATTTATTTATATTAACTTTCTTTATTTTCTGTATTTAATTGTAATTAAAATAACGTTTTAAAACCAAGAATGTATTCTCAAAGACTCTATATAATATGTATATATTTATTTGTATTTTTTTTTTAAACACTTATATCGTTTATTTACATTAACATTCTTAACACACACAGTAGCATAACCCGGCGGGCTTTAGGACCCGGCAGCCTTACAGCTCCCTCCCCATGCATTTGAATAGAGAGTGATCATAATAGTGATGACAGCCTCTCACACACCTTTCCCCGTCAGGAAGGAGGAAGACACACCGCGGTGCTCCTCTCTGCTCTGCCCGCTGTGTGAAGCCTCTGCCGGGATACTTTCTGCCTCACAGCCGGGGGATGAGTTTTATCACCAACTGGAGACGGAGCGCCAAGAAAAAAGACATCCAAAAGTGAGTAAAAAAAAGTCGAAAAGTTGCTCCAAAAAATAATGATATGCACAATCCTGGCTGGCCCTGTTGGTGCTTGCCTGTCGGGGAGATTTTAATCACCCTTTTTTTAATAAGAAACACGTTATCTTTTCACACTGAGCTCATGTGAGGAGGACAACATGTTCGTAGATCCTCTTTGAAATGACACACACACACACACATTCTCGTCTGATATGATATATGACTTTTATTGCCGTGTGTGGTGTCTGTATGCTGTCAGAAAGTAAGGCTGGGTGATTCCCAAAATACCTCACTGGAAGAAATGCACGACATGCCTTTGAGGGGTTGTCCTCAAAGGCTGTAAAAAAAAAAGTACTTATTTGCATTTCCTCACTAATAAAAGCTTTTATTCTGTACAAAATATAATATTTGAAAGGAGCACAACATATGATCTTTAAAACATAAGTCCTGTGCTCTTATGGCTTCTGTAAAAAAGTCAGACTGTGTTTTTTTTTATCTCGCAGTATAAAAGCTTGTATTCCGAAAATACATTATATTTGACAGGAAACTAATAAATCCGTAAAAGTGACCAGTGTGAGTGAGCAGAGAATCTACCGTAGATATTACTGTAGGTCTGATGATGTGTTGCTGCTTCGTGAAGTCAGTCTGCAGCCTGTTGGACTACATTGCACTCCTGATGTGGTCAAGCAGGCTTTTCCTTTAGTGCTGCATCAGCGACTGAAATATCTTTAAGGGTTTTTGTTGTGTTAATGAGGGGATTAACAGGACATTAAGTGGTCATCAAAATTGATTAAATCGGTCATCAAGTGATTACTTGAATAGAAAAATAATGACATTACGCTACACCTGATTAACCTTTTTGACTTTTCTTATATTTGTTTTGTTTTGTTAATACTGTATAGATTTATTTGGAGTACTTGTGATCGGTTTTAAGTTGTTTACTTGTCTCTATCTTTGACAGGATAATGTTTCGAAGTGACTTTATCCTTGCAACAGGTTTTCTGGCAGAATTTTTGATAGATAATCCTTGCAAAACCATTTCTATACATGTTTTTGAGTCAGAAACACCGGAGATAGAGAGAGCCATTTTGATCAGACTTAGATAATAGATTTCCAGGTAAAACATTTTTTGTCTTGGCTTTCAGGGCTTCCATATTTAGCTCTGTAGGACATCATTCAGTTGTCTGTCTCAAACACTTATTAAACTTTAAGCTTATAAAAGTGTGTGAAGAAAAAAGTAGGAAAGCTTCACAAACAAATGTAAACACGTCCTGGCCCTGTTGGTACCTGTCTGCACTTTCTTAGGAACTCATTATCCAACTTTAAACGTATAATTAAAACGAAAAAAATATGGTGAAATGCAAATGTCAAGGGGACTTATCATGCTTTGGGGGGGGTTCCTTTTCCTGTAGTGAATCCCAAAGTTACCACCTCCAGTTTGTGGAACACGATGACATCATATCCAACACTCACGCTTCTATTGGCTAACGCTCCAACGCATTATACGTGATAGGCTAGACATGTAGAGACACTACACACTGATATACACCTGAACATCAGCAGGAGAGGACTCTTTAAAGTAGAGACACTACACACTGATATACACCTGAACATCAGCAGGAGAGGACTCTTTAAAGTAGAGACACTACACACTGATATACAACCTGAACATCAGCAGGAGAGGACTCTTTAAAGTAGAGACTCTACATACTGATATACACCTGAACATCAGCAGGAGAGGACTCTTTAAAGTAGAGACACTACACACTGATATACACCTGAACATCAGCAGGAGAGGACTCTTTAAAGTAGAGACTCTACATACTGATATACACCTGGACATCAGCAGGAGAGGACTCTTTAAAGTAGAGACACTACACACTGATATACACCTGGACATCAGCAGGAGAGGACTCTTTAAAGTAGAGACACTACATACTGATATACACCTGAACATCAGCAGGAGAGGACTCTTTAAAGTAGAGACACTACACACTGATATACACCTGGACATCAGCAGGAGAGGACTCTTTAAAGTAGAGACACTACATACTGATATACACCTGGGGGGGGGGGGGGGGTTGCTGATTGGGTTAATGGTTACACAAGACAAAACATCGTTATGACATCACTAAGTGGCCACAATCTGATCATCTCATTTTCAGACAGGTTTTTATAGAAATGGATCAAAAAGAGAGAAAATCTTTGTTCCTGAAACTTTCAGAGTCTCTTTCCACAGAGGGGACACATGTTGATGTAGAAGAGACATGAAGAAGAGGGGACACATGTTGATGTAGAAGAGACATGGAGAAGAGGGGACACATGTTGATGTAGAAGAGACATGAAGAAGAGGGGACACATGTTGATGTAGAAGAGACATGAAGAAGAGGGGACACATGTTGATGTAGAAGAGACATGGAGAAGAGGGGACACATGTTGATGTAGAAGAGGACATTGATTAGAAGAGAGGGGACACATGTTGATGTAGAAGAGACATGAAGAAGAGGGGACACATGTTGATGTAGAAGAGACATGAGAAGAGGGGACACATGTTGATGTAGAAGAGACATGGAGAAGAGGGGAGACACATGTTGATGTAGAAGAGACATGGAGAAGAGGGGACACATGTTGATGTAGAAGAGACGTGAGAAGAGGGGACACATGTTGACGTAGAGAGAGACATGGAGAAGAGGGGACACATGTTGATGTAGAAGAGACATGAAGAAGAGGGGACACATGTTGATGTAGAAGAGACATGGAGAAGAGAGGACACATGTTGATGTAGAAGAGACATGAAGAAGAGGGGACACATGTTGATGTAGAAGAGACATGAAGAAGAGGGACACATGTTGATGTAGAAGAGACATGAAGAAGAGGGGACACATGTTGATATAGAAGAGACATGAAGAAGAGGGGACACATGTTGATGTAGAAGAGACATGAAGAAGAGGAGACACATGTTGTAGAAGAGACATGAAGAAGAGGGGACACATGTTGATATAGAAGAGACATGAGAAGAGGGGACACATGTTGATGTAGAAGAGACATGGAGAAGAGGGGACACATGTTGATGCAGAAGAGACATGAAGAAGAGGGGACACATGTTGATGCAGAAGAGACATGAAGAAGAGGGGACACAATGTTGATGTAGAAGAGACATGGAGAAGACGGGACACAATGTTGATGCCGAAGAGACATGAAGAAGAGGGGACACATGTTGATGCAGAAGAGACATGTAGAAGAGGGGACACATGTTGAAGTAGAAGAGACATGAAGAAGAGGGACACATGTTGATGTAGAAGAGACATGGAGAAGAGGGACACATGTTGATGTAGAAGAGACATGAAGAAGAGGGGACACATGTTGATGTAGAGGAGACATGAAGACAGAGGGGGACACATGTTGATGTAGAAGAGACATGGAGAGAGGGGACACATGTTGATGTAGAAGAGACATGGAGAAGAGGGGACACATGTTGATGTAGAGGAGACATGAAGAAGAGGGACACATGTTGATGTAGAAGAGACATGAAGAAGAGGGGACACATGTTGATGTAGAAGAGACATGAAGAAGAGGGGACACATGTTGATGTAGAAGAGACCCGAAGAAGAGGGGACACATGTTGATGTAGAAGAGACCGAAGAAGAGGGGACACATGTTGATGTAGAAGAGACACGGAGAAGAGGGGACACATGTTGATGTAGAAGAGACATGGAGAAGAGGGGACACATGTTGATGTAGAAGAGACATGAAGAAGAGGGGACACATTTGATGTAGAAGAGACATGAAGAAGAGGGGACACATGTTGATGTAGAAGAGACATGAAGAAGAGGGGACACATGTTGATGTAGAAGAGACATGAATAAGAGGGGACACATGTTGATGTAGAAGAGACATGGAGAAGAGGGGACACATGTTGATGTAGAAGAGTAGAGAGCTTTATGTGATTAAGAGACATGAGAAGAGGGACACATGTTGATGTAAGAAGAGACATGAAAGAAGAGGGGACACATGTTGAATGTAGAAGAGACACGAAGAAGAGGGGACACATGTTGATGTAGAAGAGACATGGAGAAGAGGGGACACATGTTGATGTAGAAGAGACATGGAGAAGAGGGGACACATGTTGATGTAGAAGAGGCATGAAGAAGAGGGGACACATGTTGATGTAGAAGAGACATGGAGAAGAGGGGACACATGTTGATGTAGAAGAGACATGGAGAAGAGGGACACATGTTGATGTAGAAGAGACATGGAGAAGAGGGGACACGTGTTGATGTAGAAGAGACATGAAGAAGAGGGGACACATGTTGATGTAGAGACATGGAGAAGAGGGGACACATGTTGATGTAGAAGAGACATGGAGAAGAGGGGACACGTGTTGATGTAGAAGAGAGGACACATGTTGATGTAGAGAGACATGAAGAAGAGGGGACACATGTTGATGTAGAAGAGA
>JAMFTG010002317.1:0-27527 GCA_023974075.1 Chaenocephalus aceratus
GGCTGCCACGTTGCCTGTCTCACTATGAAACACCGAACCATCAGACGGCGGAAGATGGCCTGGAACTGGCGTGCAGATGGATTGTTATTCTGCCACCTTGTATGGAAAACAGGCACACAATACATACATTACTCATAAGTCATTTTCAGAATGGATTGCAATTAAAAGAACATCAACCCTACCTGACGCTCTGATGGAATTAAATAGGAGCTCCAAGTGATCCTGGCTGAACCTGTAGGTGAGGACATACCGCTGAACTTGGAGCAGTTCAGGAATCATCAGCATCAACGTGTCGATGTTAATGACAAATCCGATGACTGACAAGTACCTGCAAAAGAAAAACATTTTATTACTCTGATCATGGCAAAACATATACAGTATACTTGTAGGACACTTAGCTAACTAGGAACAATGTAATTGCAGAACTGGGATAACTTGAGAACAAGAACACAACAATACATACCATGTTGACACCGACATGTGCTTGATGTTGTGTGATACGTACCATTAGAAGCATGGGACCTCAAACACACTGAAGATAAGATCATTCAAATAGAAACAAAACTGCAGATTGAAAAACATTGAAACAAGAGAACATCATTTCAACATACATACCCTCCTTCTGACACCTGCAAAACTTGATGTTGTGTAATACATACTATTTAGAAGCATCTGGGACCTCAAAAGCAATGAATACAAGATCATTCCAACAAACAAAAGTGAACACAGAAAAACATTGAAGTAAAAGAGCATCATGTTGGCAGACCGAACTAAAGGAAACACGTTGTAACGGTAGCATCATATGAACCTGATGGAGAGAACAGAGCATCTTATGAACTCGATGCATAACGGACAGAGTATCGTTGAACTCATGTCGTGAACTTTTCCTGCATGAATAACAAGCACTATTTTAATAGACCTCTTGGATCGGTGAAGTGGTGCTCCATCTTTTGCCACCAAAGTGAGCAAGTACTCCCTGGCTCTTGACAAAAATGCTTTCCTCTCTCCAATTCAAAGCACCCAAGGGAGATTTGAATCCTTTGGCACGAGGATTGCGTCCATTCATTGCATCAAACAGCCTGTCAATCATCTATAAAGAAATATCTAAATCACTATCATTACAGTGTTTCATTAGGTATCAGATAGTTGTAATCAATACTCATCTATTCAAGATATAAAGAGAACAGAGTACTTATTTCTAAACTGTATGTTCAACGTGCAAACTTAGTATTTGCTTGACTTCCTTCTCTCCATAGGCTGCTTTGTGCTACAGCACATTTCACACAGAGCTTTACCACTCTAACATGTGTGAAGGTTTGTGTAAGGTTATATACACACTTTTGTATTTATGAATATGCAATATCACGGTTCATGAAAATATTTGCATGTTGAACTTAGAGAATTATCAACAAATTGTTCCTGATGCTCAAATCACATTTTAATCAATTATTTAAAAACAAACACGTACTTGGTTCTATAATCACTAACTGTTTACCTCAGTGAATTCTGCCGTTGCCTCACAGCCTTTGAACTGAGAGTACCTCAGATCCCTCACTGTGCGGAGAGCGACTGACACGGAGCGACTCAGGGACACCCTCATCTTGTGGTTCTCAAAGTAGACATGTTTGTCTGTGATTTTATTGGCAGCATGCAGTCCGTCTTTTTTTTGCACATCATTGAGATGATTGATGAACGTCCACTTGATCTGTCCGGTGGTCGTTGGGACTGTATGCCTGCAGAGAAAGATGCAGTCACTGCTCAAACAAGTACAAACAGCAACATGTTGATCATCACGTCCGGCCATAACGTGCAAATAAACAGACAACAATATTGAGATACAACTTTTAGCAGCAGAGACATAACTTGTACAAACAGGTCTACAACAATCATCATTTACCTGCAACATATTACCAACTTCAGCATGTGGCATCCGTCATTACAAATACTTTGTCACCAGTCGAGGGATGCGGGACACTGGTTTGAAGCGGCTCCTGTGGGTTTCCCTTCAGCTCACACCCAAGTTGGCTGCACATGCTGACGTTGGAGGCATCCATCGTGACAGATACCACCCGAATGCCCCGTGCATGCAGCTCCTCCAAAGCATGACTGAGAAGGACCCTTTGTGTTTCAGGTGACAGAGACTTCGTCAGGTAATATGCAATGGGAGCCTTCCAATGTCCTTGTAGGCCAACCACCATGAACACCAGAGCCTCAGTAGCAACATCGGTCTCATTGATTCCATCACCCATACAAAAGCAGACATTGACTGGTTATGTGGATTATATTGCACATGTTTCCTGATGGCCATGGCATCCAACATGAGTGCAACACATCCATGTTCAGCCTGGTCTTCCTGGCATCTCTCTCCAGCATATCCAGCATCATCCTGTTCAGGCCAGGCTTGCCATCCACCGAACACAGCCACCTGTACAACAATTGAGAAGTAGCTATTTAATGTATTTGCAACCGTAATTTCCAAAAATGAAATTGAACAACATTAAGACTACCTTTGTAATGTATGTGGATGAGGGAGGGGACGATCTGTAGTCTCTCTGAGGTATTCGTATGCCTTTGGACCATGTAGATGGAGTGTGAGGGCACATTCTCTGTGGTCCTTTGAGTACTCATGGCCCTGCTTTGCCTTCAAGTCTATTTGAAGATCTGAAATGTTATGAGAAAAAATTAACAAGTCCCCTTCATATAATAACAAAGGAGTTTAATAAAGAGTGTAAGAGTACGATGTACATGAATTTCAAAGTGCTAATTTCATTTTACCTGAGTAGAAATCAAGCCTCTCTTTGAGTTCTTCATTAATGAGGTTATTTTCCCTCAAATCCCCCAAAAGACTCCTCACTGTGGTCTTTGCCCTCTTTTCTCTAGCCATGGCATTCTTCCTCTCTCGCTCGAGACTCTCCACTCTTGCTAAAGCTTCATTGAGTCTGGCCTTAAGAGCAGTAGGAGAAGCAGGCGAGACATCGCTATGATCCTAGTTTGAGTGATGTTTCACTTCACACACATCACTTTGACACAACTAGAGTATGGCCCACATTCTTTCTTATAGTCATCACCTGTCAAAGCCACTGCCAGCATCATGCGTGTGTGTGTGTGTGTGTGTGTGTGTGTGCGTGTGTGTGTGTGTGTGTGTGTGTGCCAGGAATGCATGTTCAACATGTCTTCAATTGTGTGTGTATGTGTTTATTTGTGAGTGTGTTTAATATGAGTGGCAGCAAACAAGAGAGATTTGACTTTGTCTAGGACCATTATGAATGATGTTGAAAAATAGAAATACTCACATCATTAGGCTGAGGTTGTGAGTGTGAGGTTGAAGCTTCTGGGTCGTCCTAAGGGGCCACAGACAGGCTCTCTTCAGCTTTTCTGGAAGTAGACATAGTCCTGCCCTTTTCCGGCTAAAATGAAGAAGCATAATACTTGAAAAGAATATATATATATATATATATATATACACACACACGCACACACAGGGATAGGTATTTCTATTTTCAACATCATATCATAATGGTCCTAGACAAAGTAAAACATTTTTTCTTATTTTAACACTTTGCGCGCACTTTTGAGCCCCGCAACATATGTGAAAACTAACCAAATGTTGCATGCGCGTCAGAAGTGGTGAAAGTTGCGATGTGTAATTGGTTCCGAAACTTTACGTAAAAAATTGCGTAAGCCACGCCCACTTACGCTTATAACGTAAAGTCGGCCACTTTAACTTTCACGTAAATGAACGAAACTCGTTACGCATATATAGGGTGCGGAGACAAACAAAAAAGCCTCTTGGAGGGGTATGAAATAACATACAGGAAGTCGGCCATTTTGAATGTTGTGTCATAACTCAAACTGACATACTCAGAACGCCACCAAACTTCACATGATGGTTAACACTACAGCCCTGAACAGCTCTAGGTCAAATCTGATGTTACTTAATTTGGCGTTACCATGGCGATGGATCCTTCGCCATAAACAACGGTGTCGCTGTAAATCCAATGGACACGGTCCCATCGTCCCCCAATCTTCACTTTTATATCACCGGTCAATGCCTTAACAGCTCTAGGTGAAATCTGAAATCTCACCGTATGCCGTTTATAATAAAAAAAATACAATGCCAAAAAATACAATGTTGTTGTAAGTCAATGGAAAATCGTCCAAACAGCACCAGACTTCAGACTGTCATTAATGGTCCGGCCCTCAACAGCTCTATGTCAATTATGGGATGTCCTCATATGCCGTTGCCATGGCAACAGATCCCTCGCCATTAAACATGGTGTTGTCGTAATTCAATGGAAAATCGTCCAAACGGCACCAGACTTCAGATGCTGACTAATGGTCTGGCCCTCAACAGCTCTACGCCAATTGTGGGATGTCATCACATGCCGTTTCCATGGCAACACATCCCTCGCCATAAAACACACTGTTGTCGTAAGTCAATAGAAAATGGTCCAAACTGCACCAGACTTCAGACTATCATTAATGGTCCGGCCCTCAACAGCTCTATGTCAATTATGGGATGTCATCATATGCCGTTGCCATGGAAACGCATCCTTCGCCAAAAAATACGATGTTGTTGTAATGCAATCGAAAATCGTCTAAACAGCACCAGACTTCAGACTATCATTAATGGGCCGGCCCTCAACGGCTCTATGTCAATTATGGGATGTCATCATATGCCATTGCCATGGCGACAGATCCCTCGCCGTGAAACATGATGTTGTCGTAATTCAATGGAAAATAGTCCAAAGAGCACCAGACTTCAGACTATCATTAATGGTCCGGCCCTCAATAGCTCTATGTCAATTATGGGATGTCATCATATGCCGTTTCCATGGCAACGCCTCCCTCGCCAATAAACCTGGTGTTGTCGTAATTCAATGGAAAATCGTCCATACAGCACCAGACTTCAGACTATCATTGATGGTCCGGCCCTCAACAGCTCTACGCCAATTATGGGATGTCATCATATGTCGTTGCCATGGCGACAGATCCCTCGCCATGAAACAGGGTGTTGTCGTAATTCAATGGAAATTCGTCCAAACCTCACCAGACTTCAGACTATCATTAATGGTCCGGCCCTCAACATCTCTATGCCAATGATGGGATGTCATCATATGCCGTTTCCATGGCAACAGATCCCTCGCTATAAAACACACTGTTGTCGTAAGTCAATGGAAAATGGTCCAAACTGCACCAGACTTCAGACTATCATTAATGGTCCGGCCCTCAACAGCTCTATGTCAATTATGGGATGTCATCATATGCCGTTGCCATGGCGACAGATCCCTCGCCATGAAACATGGTGTTGTTGTAATTCAATGGGAAATCGTCCAAACGGCACCAGACTTCAGACTATCATTAATGGTCCGGCCCTCAACAGCTCTATGTCAATTATGGGATGTCATCATATGCCGTTGCCATGGCGACAGATCCCTCTTCATAAAACACAATGTTGTCTTAACTCAATGGAAAATGGTCCAAACGGCACCAGACTTCAAATGACAGTTAATGGTCCTTCCCTCAACACCTCAATATGACAATAGTCAGTTTTCGCCGAAAGCGGTTTCCATGGCAACGCCTCCCTTGCCGTTAAGTACGATATTGCTCTAACTCCTGTATAAATGGTTAAAAAGTGTTCAAATATCAGATGTGTGTTAACGGTACAGCCCTCAAGACACATATGTGTCAGTTTTGAGATTTCGTAAAATTGTGTTGCTATGGTAACAAAATGGTCGCCGTGAAACACGGTTTTCTCATAACTCCAGTTAACATGCTCCATACGGCACAACACTTCACAGGTTTGATAACGATGCAGCCCTCAACACATCTAAGCATATTATGGGATGTCATCATATGCCGTTGCCATGGCGACAGATCACCCGCCATCAAACACAACGTTTGTGTTACTGCTCTAACTCAAAGACATTGTCCGATCGGCCTGAAACTTCCCACGTTTGCCAACGGCCGAGTCCTCGAGACACCTAGACACGTCGACGTGCGGACAACAGCCTGCGGAGCGTCGAAGACCCGCTCAACGCTGCTTGCAGCTTTAATTATTATTATTATTTGTCTTTTTCAAACGCACTTTTGACCCCCGTAGCATATGTGAAAACTCACCAAATTTTGCAGTCGCGTCAAAAGTGTGGCAACTTAAAGTATGTCATTGGTCCCGGAACTTTGCGTCAAAAATTGCGTAGGCCACGCCCACTTCCGTTTTTGACGTTAACTCCCCCTATTTTAACTTTCACGTAAACGAACGAAACTCGCCACGCATATCTAGGGTTCGGAGACAAACCAAAAAGCCTCTTGGAGGGGTACAAAATAACGTACAGGAAGTCGGCCATTTTGAATTTGGTGTCGAAAAAACGCGATTTTATCGCGTTTTTTGGCCTATTTCGGCGTACCTACGAAATCTATCTCCTCCTAGGGACTTTTATCGTACGCCTCCAAATTCGTCGGGTAGCTTCGCGAGACATGGGAGAGCTTAAGTTATCACAGGAATTTTTATACTCCCTAAGGCGTAGCCGTTATTTTCCGCTAAAGTTCGCGTTCGTACGATTTTTGGCGGTCCCCTCGCCATGGAACCCGATGATGTCATAACTCAAACTGACATTCTCAGAACGCCACCAAACTTCACATGACGGTTCACACCACAGCCCTGAACAGCTCTAGGTCAAATCTGATGTTACTTAATTTGGCGTTACCATGGCGACGGATCCTTCGCCATAAACAACCGTGTCGCTGTAAATCCAATGGACACGGTCCCATCGTCCCCCAATCTTCACTTTCATATCACTGGTCCATGCCTCAACAGCTCCAAGTGAAATCTGAAATCTCAACGTATGCCGTTTCCATGGAAACGGCATCCCTCGCCAAAACATCCGATGTTGTTGTAAGTCAATGGAAAATCGTCCAAACAGCACGAGACTTTAGACTATCATTAATGGACCGGCCCTCAACAGCTCTAGGTGAAATCTGAAATCTCAACGTATGCCGTTTCCATGGCAACGCATCCCTCGCCGTCAAACATCATGTTGTCGTAATTCAATGGAAAATCATCCAAACACCACCAGACTTCAGACTATCATTAATGGTCCGGCCCTCAACAGGTCCAAGTGAAATCTGAAATCTCAACGTATGCCGTTTCCATGGAAACGCATCCCTCGCCAAAAAATCCGATGTTGTTGTAAGTCAATGGAAAATCGTCCAAACAGCACCAGACTTCATATGATGGCTAATGGTCCAGCCCTCAACAGCTCTATGCAATTATGGGATGTCATCATTTGGCGTTGCCATAGTAACGCATCCCTCGCCGTCAAACATCATGTTGTCGTAATTCAATGGAAAATCATCCAAACACCACCATACTTCAGACTATCATCAATGGTCCGGCCCTCAAAAGCTCTACATGAAATCTGAAATCTCAACGTATGCCGTTTCCATGGCAACGCATCCCCCGCCAAAAAATCCGATGTTGTTGTAAGTCAATGGAAAATCATCCAAACAGCACCAGACTTCAGACTATCATTTATGGTCCGGCCCTCAACAGCTCTATGTCAATTATGGGATGTCCTCATATGCCGTTGCCATGGCAACGCGTCCCTCGCCATAAACGACGGTGTCGCTGAAAATCCAATGGACACGGTCCCATCGTCCCCCAATCTTCACTTTTATATCACCAGTCCATGCCTCAACAGCTCCAAGTGAAATCTGAAATCTCAATGTATGCCGTTTCCATGGCAACGCCTCCCTCGCCAGGAAACACGGTGTTTTCCTAATGCAATGGAAAATCATCCAAACAGCACCACATTTCATATGATGGCTAATGGTCCGGCCCTCAACAGCTCTACGTGAAATCTGAAATCTCACCATTTGTCGTTTCCATGGCAACGCTTCCCTCGCCATAAAACACGGTGTTGTCCTAATTCAATGGAAAATCATCCAAACACCACCAGACTTCTTATGATGGCTCCTAGTCCGGCCCTCAACAGCTCGACGTGAAATCTGAAATCTCAACGTATGCCGTTGCCATGGTAACGCATCCCTCGCCATGAAACATAATTCAATGGAAAATGGTCCAAACTGCGCCAGACTTCAGACTATCATTAATGGTCCGGCCCTCATCAGCTCTACGCCAATTATGGCTAAATATATTGGCAGAGTCCTCGAGACACCTAGACACACACGTCGACGTGCGGACAACAGCCTGCGGAACGTCGAAGACCCGCTCAACGCTGCTTGCAGCTTTAATTAGGGTCTGAGACCTAGGTCGGCGAAGACCCTATTGAAATTGGAAAAAATCGGTCGCGCAGCGACCGATAAACCTGCCAAAAACACCCAAAAACATGGAAAACGACCGACTAAAGCACCTAAAATGTTCGTAAATAATGTCGGCTGATAGACCGCGTGAGCCCAGTCACGTGGGCGAAGCCCACGTGACTGCAAATCGCATAATTGATATCGTAACAATCGTCGTAGTCGCTCGCGAAGCGAGCGATAACCAAGCAAAACCCCCTCAAAACAGGGTAAAAAAGGGGCAAAAGCCCATTAGACATGTCCCAGTGGGTAGGCCGGACGGCCTACAGTGAGGTGGTCCCATCCACCTCAATGTTAAATCGAACAAGATTGAAATTGGACCGATTATTTATTAGGGTCTGAGACCTAGGTCGGCGAAGACCCTATTGAAATTGGAAAAAATCGGTCGCGCAGCGACCGATAAACCTGCCAAAAACACCCAAAAACATGGAAAACGACCGACTAAAGCACCGAAAATGTTCGTAAATAATGTCGGCTGATAGACCGCGTGAGCCCAGTCACGTGGGCGAAGCCCACGTGACTGCAAATCGCATAATTGATATCGTAACAATCGTCGTAGTCGCTCGCGAAGCGAGCGATAACCAAGCAAAACCCCCTCAAAACAGGGTAAAAAAAGGGGCAAAAGCCCATTAGACATGTCCCAGTGGGTAGGCCGGACGGCCTACAGTGAGGTGGTCCCATCCACCTCAATGTTAAATCGAACATGATTGAAACTGGTCCGATTATTCATTATTATTATTCTTTACCTTTGTTGCACGCACTTTTGAGCCCCGCAGCATATGTGAAAACTCACCAAATTTTGCAGTCGCGCCAAAAGTGCGGCAACTTGAAGTATGTCATTGGTCCCGGAACTTAACGTCAAAAATTGCGTAGGCCACGCCCACTTCCGTTTTTGACGTTAACTCCCCCTATTTTAAATTTCACGTAAACGAACGAAACTCGCCACGGATATCCAGGGTTCGGAGACGAACCAAAAAGCCTCTTGGAGGGGTAAAAAATAACGTACAGGAAGTCGGCCATTTTGAATTTGGTGTCGAAACAACGCGATTTTATCGCGTTTTTTGGCCTATTTCGCGTACCTACGAAATCTATCTCCTCCTAGGGACTTTTATCGTACGCCTCGAAATTCGTCGGGGAGCTTCGCGAGATATGGGAGAGCTTAAGTTATCACAGGAATTTTTATACTCCCTACGGCGTAGCCGTTATTTTCCGCTAAAGTTCGCGTTCGTACGATTTTTGGCGGTCCCTCGCCATAGAACACGATGATGTCATAACTCAAACTGACATTCTCAGAACGCCACGAAACTTCACATGATGGTTCACACCACAGCCCTGAACAGCTCTAGGTCAAATCTGATGTCACTTAATTTGGCGTTACCATGGCAACGGATCCTTCGCCATAAACAACGGTGTCGCTGTAAATCCAATGGACACGGTCCCATCGTCCCCCAATCTTCACTTTCATATCACTGGTCCATGCCTCAACAGCTCCAAGTGAAATCTGAAATCTCAACGTATGCCGTTTCCATGGAAACGGCATCCCTCGCCAAAACATCCGATGTTGTTGTAAGTCAATGGAAAATCGTCCAAACAGCACCAGACTTTAGACTATCATCAATGGTCCGGCCCTCAACAGCTCTACGTGAAATCTGAAATCTCAACGTATGCCGTTTCCATGGAAACGCATCCCTCGCCGTCAAACATCATGTCGTCGTAATTCAATGGAAAATCATCCAAACACCACCAGACTTCAGACTATCATCAATGGTCCGGCCCTCAACAGCTCCAAGTGAAATCTGAAATCTCAACGTATGCCGTTTCCATGGCAACGCGTCCCTCGCCAAAAAATCCGATGTTGTTGTAAGTCAATGGAAAATCGTCCAAACAGCACCAGACTTCATATGATGGCTAATGGTCCGGCCCTCAACAGCTCTATGTCAATTATGGGATGTCATCATTTGGCGTTGCCATGGTAACGCATCCCTCGCCGTCAAACATCATGTTGTCGTAATTCAATGGAAAATCATCCAAACGCCACCAGACTTCAGACTATCATCAATGGTCCGGCCCTCAACAGCTCTACGTGAAATCTGAAATCTCAACGTATGCCGTTTCCATGGCAACACATCCCTCGCCGTCAAACATCATGTTGTCGTAATTCTATGGAAAATCATCCAAACACCACCAGACTTCAGACTATCATCAATGGTCCGGCCCTGAACAGCTCTACGTGAAATCGGAAATCTCAACGTATGTCGTTTCCATGGCAACGCTTCCCTCGCCATAAAACACGGTGTTGTCCTAATTCAATGGAAAAGGTTCCAAACAACACCAAACTTCAGACTATCATTAAAGGTTCCGCCCTCAACAGCTCTATGTCAATTATGGGATGTCCTCATATGCCGTTGCCATGGCAACGCGTCCCTCGCCATAAACGACGGTGTCGCTGTAAATCCAATGGACACGGTCCCACCATCCCCCAATCTTCACTTTTATATCACCGGTCCATGCCTCAACAGCTCCAAGTGAAATCTGAAATCTCAACGTATGCCGTTTCCATGGCAACGCGTCCCTCGCCGTGAAACACGGTGTTGTCCTAATTCAATGGAAATGGTTCCAAACAGCACCAGACTTCAGACTATCATCAATGGTCCGGCCCTCAACAGCTCCAAGTGAAATCGGAAATCTCAATGTATGCCGTTTCCATGGCAACGCTTCCCTCGCCATAAACGACGGTGTCGCTGTAAATCCAATGGACACGGTCCCATCGTCCCCCAATCTTCACTTTTATATCACCGGTCCATGCCTCAACAGCTCCAAGTGAAATCTGAAATCTCAATGTATGCCGTTTCCATGGCAACGCGTCCCTCGCCATAAAACACGGTGTTGTCCTAATTCAATGGAAAATCATCCAAACAGCACCGGATTTCATATGATGGCTAATGGTCCGGCCCTCAGCAGCTCTATGTCAATTAGGGGATGTCATCATATGCCGTTTCCATGGCAACGCGTCCCTCGCCATGAAAACACGGTGTTGTCCTAATTCAATGGAAAAGGTTCCAAACAGCACCAGATTTCATATGATGGCTAATGGTCCGGCCCTCAACAGCTCTACGTGAAATCTGAAATCTCATTATTTGTCCGTACGTTGACACGTCGACGTGCGGACAACAGCCCGTACGTTGACACGTCGACGTGCGGACAACAGCCTGCGGAACGTCGAAGACCCGCTCAACGCTGCTTGCAGCTTTAATTATGATTATTATTTGCCATCTAGAAACGCTCTTTTGAGCCCCGCAACATAAGTGAAAAATCACCAAATTTTGCACACGCGTCAATCCGTGACAAAATTGCAATGTGTTATTGGTCCCGGAACTTTGCGTAAAAAATTGCGTAGGCCACGCCCACTTCCGTTTTTGACGTTAACTCCCCCTACTTTAAATTTCACGTAAACGAACGAAACTCGCCACGCATATCTAGGGTGCGGAGACGAACCAAAAAGCCTCTTGGAGGGGTAAAAAATAACGTACAGGAAGTCGGCCATTTTGAATTTGGTGTCGAAAAAACACGATTTTATCGCGTTTTTTGCCCTATTTCGCGTACCTACGAAATCTATCTCCTCCTAGGGACTTTTATCGTACGCCTCGAAATTCCTCGGGTAGCTTCGCGAGACATGGGAGAGCTTAAGTTATCACGAAAAAAAATTTCTTTCGCACGGCGTAGCCGTGATTTGTCGCCAAAGTTCGCGTTCGTACGATTTTTGGCGGTCCCTCGCCATGGAACCCGATGATGTCATAACTCAAACTGACATTCTCAGAACGCCACCAAACTTCACATGATGGTTCACACCACAGCCCTGAACAGCTCTAGGTCAAATCTGATGTTACTTAATTTGGCGTTACCATGGCGACGGATCCTTCGCCATAAACAACCGTGTCGCTGTAAATCCAATGGACACGGTCCCATCGTCCCCAATCTTCACTTTTATATCACTGGTCCATGCCTCAACAGCTCCAAGTGAAATCTGAAATCTCAACGTATGCCGTTTCCATGGAAACGGCATCCCTCGCCAAAACATCCGATGTTGTTGTAAGTCAATGGAACATCGTCCAAACAGCACCAGACTTCATATGATGGCTAATGGTCCGGCCCTCAACAGCTCTATGTCAATTATGGGATGTCATCATTTGGCGTTGCCATGGTAACGCATCCCTCGCCGTCAAACATCATGTTGTCGTAATTCAATGGAAAATCATCCAAACACCACCAGACTTCAGACTATCATCAATGGTCCAGCCCTCAAGAGCTCTACGTGAAATTTGAAATCTCAATGTATGCCGTTTCCATGGCAACGCATCCCCCCCCCAAAAAAATCCGATGTTGTTGTAAGTCAATGGAAAATCGTCCAAACAGCACCAGACTTCATATGATGGCTAATGGTCCGGCCCTCAACAGCTCTATGTCAATTATGGGATGTCATAATTTGGCGTTGCCATGGTAACGCATCCCTCGCCGTCAAACATCATGTTGTCGTAATTCAATGGAAAATCATCCAAACACCACCAGACTTCAGACTATCATCAATGGTCCGGCCCTCAACAGCCCTACGTGAAATTTGAAATCTCAATGTATGCCGTTTCCATGGCAACGCATCCCCCCCCCAAAAAAATCCGATGTTGTTGTAAGTCAATGGAAAATCGTCCAAACAGCACCAGACTTCATATGATGGCTAATGGTCCGGCCCTCAACAGCTCTATGTCAATTATGGGATGTCATAATTTGGCGTTGCCATGGCAACGCATCCCTCGCCGTCAAACATCATGTTGTCGTAATTCAATGGAAAATCATCCAAACACCACCAGACTTCAGACTATCATCAATGGTCCGGCCCTCAACAGCCCTACGTGAAATTTGAAATCTCAATGTATGCCGTTTCCATGGCAACGCATCCCCCCCCCAAAAAAATCCGATGTTGTTGTAAGTCAATGGAAAATCGTCCAAACAGCACCAGACTTCATATGATGGCTAATGGTCCGGCCCTCAACAGCTCTATGTCAATTATGGGATGTCATAATTTGGCGTTGCCATGGCAACGCATCCCTCGCCGTCAAACATCATGTTGTCGTAATTCAATGGAAAATCATCCAAACACCACCAGACTTCAGACTATCATCAATGGTCCGGCCCTCAACAGCCCTACGTGAAATTTGAAATCTCAACGTATGCCGTTTCCATGGCAACGCATCCCCCGCCAAAAAATCCGATGTTGTTGTCAGTCAATGGAAAATCGTCCAAACAGCACCAGACTTCATATGATGGCTAATGGTCTGGCCCTCAACAGCTCTATGTCAATTATGGGATGTCATCATTTGGCGTTGCCATGGTAACGCATCCCTCGCCGTCAAACATCATGTTGTCGTAATTCTATGGAAAATCATCCAAACACCACCAGACTTCAGACTATCATCAATGGTCCGGCCCTGAACAGCTCTACGTGAAATCTGAAATCTCAACGTATGTCGTTTCCATGGCAACGCTTCCCTCGCCATAAAACACGGTGTTGTCCTAATTCAATGGAAAAGGTTCCAAACAACACCAAACTTCAGACTATCATTAAAGGTTCCGCCCTCAACAGCTCTATGTCAATTATGGGATGTCCTCATATGCCGTTGCCATGGCAACGCGTCCCTCGCCATAAACGACGGTGTCGCTGTAAATCCAATGGACACGGTCCCATCGTCCCCCAATCTTCACTTTTATATCACCGGTCCATGCCTCAACAGCTCCAAGTGAAATCTGAAATCTCAATGTATGCCGTTTCCATGGCAACGCACGCATCCCTCGCCGTCAAACATCATGTTGTCGTAATTCAATGGAAAGTCGTCCAAACGGAACCAGACTTCAGACTATCATTAATGGTCCGGCCCTCAACAGCTCTACGTCAAATCTGAAATCTCAATGTATGCTGTTTCCATGGCAACGCTTCCCTCGCCATAAACGACGGTGTCGCTGTAAATCCAATGGACACGGTCCCATCGTCCCCCAATCTTCACTTTTATATCACCGGTCCATGCCTCAACAACTCAAAGTGAAATCTGAAATCTCACTGTATGCCGTTTCCATGGCAACGCGTCCCTCGCCGTGAAACACGGTGTTTTCCTAATGCAATGGAAAAGGTTCCAAACAGCACCAGATTTCAGATGATGACTAATGGTCCGGCCCTCAACAGCTCTACGCCAATTATGGGATGTCATCATATGCCGTTTCCATGGCAACGCGTCCCTTGCCATGAAACACGGTGTTGCCCTAATTCAATGGAAAAGGTTCCAAACGGCAACAGACTTCAGATGTTGACTAATGGTCCGGCCCTCAGCAGCTCTATGTCAATTAGGGGATGTCATCATATGCCGTTTCCATGGCAACGCGTCCCTCGCCGTGAAACACGGTGTTGTCCTAATTCAATGGAAAATGGTTCAAACACCACCAGACTTCATATGATGGCTCCTAGTCCGGCCCTCAACAGCTCTACGTGAAATCTCAAATCTCAACGTATGCCGTTGCCATGGTAACGCATCCCTCGCCATGAAACATAATTCAATGGAAAATGGTCCAAACTGCGCCAGACTTCAGACTATCATTAATGGTCCGGCCCTCATCAGCTCTACGCCAATTATGGCTAAATATATTGGCAGAGTCCTCGAGACACCTAGACACACACGTCGACGTGCGGACAACAGCCTGCGGAACGTCGAAGACCCGCTCAACGCTGCTTGCAGCTTTAATTATTATTATTATTATTATTCCCTCCAATAAATGAGAGATTGCTAAAAATAAATTCACTTTACAAGATGCATGTGTGCTTTGTACCAGGTTGTAATCACATAAGTGATCATACCACTTGCTCGTTCTATCGATTCCCGTCTGATGAAAGGACCAGGAGTCGCTGGATCAGACATATCAGGTAATATACATGTTGTGCATGGAACATATATAGTCAAGTTAGCTACCTAGCTAGTAGCGACGAGTAGCGAGCACGTTAGTTAGCATTACATTACTTAGCCTTGTCACTTTTAGTAGCCTTACCATGAAGTTATTATTTTATTACATGAAGTAAGAGTAAGAGTAGTCATGATGGTAAGTATTTCGTGAAACATTTGAAGAGTAGCCTACTGCGCTATCCACCGGGTGCTAAGGAAGCAGTCAGGGAGAGTCGAAGGCAGGCAGGGAGCTTTGCATGACAGATTCTTCTGGACGTGTTTCATTGTGATGACAGTAAGGGTGAGTCAATCTGTTTGTTGGAAAGACAGTAGTTGAGTGATTACTGAGAGAAAATTATTAGAAGAGATCATTATTCAAAGTGTTGTTACTTTAAAGTGTTGTTACTGACCTTTTTCTCTTTTATTTCCTTTCCCTCACCTGTAACTGCTGAGACCCTGAGGAACATGCACACTGACCTGCCCTGGCAACCTGATTTCCACTGTACGTAATAGTATTTGGTTATGGTATATTATTTATATACATCAAAGGCACAATGCACCCCCCAGAGACACACATGTATTGAGTGTGATATTGTGCATAGGTCAAGTGAAATCATCTTTACATACTAGAAAACTGTAGGAGCGGCAACTTGTTTTGAAATTGAATTTTTAATATCCGATAATAAAGTTGATCTGTTTTCTTTATTCTTCTCTCTTCCCAGCTCCAACCCTCACCGTGCTCTGTTCCTGCAGGTCCTGCTTGCTAATCAATGCTCATATGTTTTTACACAATTACAAATAAAGTCAATGTATTGTATGACATGAAGTTGTGCTTCATTCGGAGTCAATAATACATTCATTCTGCCTTCAACTGCACAATGACTGTGGACTGCACCGACATCCATGTAGCTGCCCCCTCCAGTAAGATGAACCAAGCAAAGAGGGTCACCATCATGCCTAAGGACATCCAGCTGGCCCGCCGCATCCGCGGAGAGAGGGCTTAGACTGACCTGAGACCAGCACACCCAAACACAACGGCTCTTTTAAGAGCCACCTACAGTTTCAAAGAGTTGCAATCCTACGTTATTATAATGATTAAACTGGTGCATGTGTCACTTAGTTTACTGAACCGTGATGAATGAAAGAAAAGAGTGAGGTAGTGGTTTACTGAAGTTACAAAGACATTAATATATGAGTAACAGGTCAGTGTAAACACAAGCTTCTGTCAATTATGGATCATTCAAACTATATACAAATAATATGTAATAAAGTTCTAAAATGAGTATTCGGTATATTCCTTGATAGCTTTTGGAGAAGGTTGTTTTTAAGTTTACTAAAATCTATCATTTCAACTGTTTCACTTTATAAAAAGGAACAGATGAGTAGAGCATTATTGAGTTTCTTATTCTGTCAGTAAATTATCCAGATGAAATGTTTATCATTATTTTAGTCAACCCTAAACAAATTGATTGTACCTTTTTAATAATGACCTTACATGGTCGCCAAAGTTAAATTAACTTCAGAAAATCAAATCTGTTCTGAGAAAAAACTAATAAATGTTTAAAGATAGCAACTTGCCATCCCACTGAAAAACAGTCCGTAGAGATTTAAAGGCGTCGTTGTAGTTCAGTCCAAAGTTTCATTTGGATTCATTTCTCCAACAGTCAACTATTTTCATAAAGAATATATATATTTTTCAAAGTCAACTTTATTGTCAATCTTACTCAGTTTGTGTTTATAGACAGAGAGATCAAAAAGACTTTTAAATCAAATAAAATTATACAATTTACAGATATGTATACAAATATATATATATATCCTATATACACCATCATGTATAATGATGGTGGACACTTCACCTCCAGCAGGGCAGATGGCTGCACAAGTCCATCGGGGGATGCTCCCAAAACACAAAACACAAAAGCCTTCACCCCTTCGGCCTCGTTTACAACCCCCCAGTTGATAGCCATGACTCCGTCCAAGTTGTACCCTCCGAGCACCCTCTTCATGAGTGACGCGCATGGAGTGGATGAAAGTCCCGACCGCAGCACAGCACCAAACTTGCTGGCTGTCAACCTGCCCCGCCTGTGTAACTGCCACTGAGGATTTGTCCGCTGTCGTCCGGTGGCTGTCTGGATGGCAGCTTGCTGGTCTCTGCTCAGTCGCATTGAGGCAAGAATTGCCTCAAGCCCCCGACCCCCATGCCCCTTCACCAGCTCCGGCACGGTGACAATGGCCTGATGTTGAGGCCGCGGCTCTGGCTCAGGTGAAGCCATGCCATGCCACACTGTGCGCCCCTCAGTGCAGACCTGAACCAGTCTACATCCTGAGTGGCGATGTCTCTGGCCAGTGGGTTGTATGTCTCCTCTCACTGTTGGTCAAGTTGAGACACCGGCTGGAGTACTTTGGAAGTGCCAGGCTTCCTCCACTGGCACTCAACATCTGTGGAGCTGATCTGCCACATGGCACATATTGCCAATGCTGCAGCGTGGCTGCATTTGTACATCCCCCGTGCACAATCACAGACAGCGCTCTGCATCGCGCCATCGTCTCCCATGCAGATCTGTACAAATAAAGTAAGTACCATGTTTGTTAGCATGCTATAATAGATTGAATGAGCAATAATACAAGGATGGTCCGGATCTGGAGGTGGGAGGGGTTATTTTTCCATAGTTTTGTCCTCTTGTCTGATTGTTGTTATTGTTTGTTTTTTCTGTATTTTTGTAATTTGTGTTGTACTGGTTGTGATTGTACATTGTATTTTTCTAAATGTGTATGAATACATTTTTGAAAAACATTTGATCAACAATAAAAAAGGATTTGATCAGGATCTAGACTCAGTGTGTAGTTTATTAATTAATCAACGCTCTCTACATTAGGAAAACACATACCAGTGTACCAGAGGGAGTCACACACAGCTGTGCCTAGATAACCAAACAAATTGACAAGATAACCAAAACCCTTGAATCTACACACAGCAAATAAACTCAAATGACACAACGAGATGTAAAAGGAGATCACACATACAGTATAGTCGATATAAAACTGGCCGCTTCAATCTGAAGAGCAACTAAAACAAAACACGGGTGTGTACCTTGTTCTTGTGAACACTAATGGTATCCACAGCATACACAGAGACCACGAAGTTCTTAAAGAGAAAACTAGTTACTGAAACAAAACACGTTAGTGTACCTTGTTAGCTAATGTTAGCTAGCTGACATTAACGTTACACATTGCACTCATATTACTCACCAACATCTTGTAAAGCCGGTCCCACTGCTCTTACAGAACCGACTAACTCCCCTTTCGTGTATGTACAGCTCTCAACGTGTCCAGACTTGTAGTCACCTCGTTTTATACTTTTATTCTCATTCTGAAAGAATGAGGTGACATTTGCTAACGTGACGGCCGTCTTTGTGATGGTGACGCGTATTGTGCGAGACCAGAGACCTGTAGTTCACTCAGCGGTTTCACACAAAAAAATGTGTAACTTCACAGTTTTACGACACATTTTTATTTTTTTGACTTGCAAAATATTCTTTTAAATTGACAAACATCATATGTGTCATTCGTGGCACAATTCAAACGGGATCAAAAGATAACCTTTCTCTCTCCATTGACTTCAATGTATAATTTTACGCTTCCGGGGTCCCATGGAGGCTCCCGGAAAGGGAGGGACTTCGCCTCTCTATTAGGGGCACAGCCCCACCTAGTGTCAGCAGAAAGTATTAAAATAATGATTACAACAAAATGCAAAAAATAAATTTAAATATATATAAAATATATTTTAAGATCATGGTTAATCATCTGATTCGTCTGTACATTGCTGTTTTAGTCTGTGTTCTTCTAATTAGTGTCTACAGTGTGTGCCTATTGAGCTGTTTGTTAGAGCCATGTGGGACAAAACCCGATCCTGCCCCTCCCTCTCACGGCCCGTCTACACTACAGCGTCGACAGCGTCGAAAGCTCCAAGCTGCTCCAAGCTGCCTATTCACTTTCAATGGGGTGACGTCACGTAGCCGCGCTTTTTCGCCGAACTGAATTGTGGGTAGCAGAGCGAGGCGTCTCAGGCGTCCCAGGCGACCAGAAGTTGAACATTGTTCAACTTCTGGTCGCCTGGACGCCGGAGTAGCCAGCGCCAGCCAATCAAATCCCGTTTCCCAAAATCTGACAGCTGAAGCGCTAGCCAATCAAACCGCGTCTAAGCTGGGAGAGATATCCCGCCGTTCATTTCTATATTTCAAAAAAAGTCGGAGGAGAAACTAACTATTGCCGTAGCAAATCACCCAGTTTTGTATGACCAGACCCTCTTCACCTACCGGGATACAAACCGGAGGAACCAGGCATGGAGGGAGGTGGCAGAGACAGTGGGGGAAACTGGTAGGTTTTCGCCTGTTTGGGGAGTTTATATATATATTGCTCGCATAAAATCCCCGGGGGTTTTTGCTTTGTATGTCGGGGGCGGGAGATTCATGTGATTGGTTGTTGGTCGTGTTGCTTGAATAAAATCCCCAAGCTCCAGACACGCCCAGCTCCAAGCTATTTTTGGAGCTGTAGTGTGGACGCTCCGTCACGGTCAAAGAAGTGAACGGTGACTGTAAAAACTACACTGCGCATGCTCAGAGTATTTTCCTATTTAGGCCCATTCCCAAACCGCCCCCTACACCCTACCCCTACACCCTACCCTACCCCTACACCCTACCCCTACACCCTACCCCTCCGTTTGCGCGTTCACGCGGAGGGTCCACCATATTAAGGGCTGTTCCAAAGCAACGAGTGTGTAGCGGTGTGGAGGGGGAGTGGGCTATCAAGCCCTCAAACAGCGAGTCTGCAGCGGTGCTGACTTGAGACCGGTCTCTACCTGACCGGAGTCACGCTGTGTGTGTCCTCAGGAAACAAGCTGTTAACAAGTAGTTCCAGCAAACATCCACTGATAAACTGCGATGTTAACAACCTCTTGATAACCTCATATGTTTTTAATTTAGGATCATACCTGTGTTTAGTCTAGAAAAAGGTAAATGTGTGCATTTTATTATAAAGTTGTGTATATTTACAGACCGTTGCAAAAGTCAAGAAGCTTAAACTAAACATCAGGTTTAAAACTAAAAGAGCTTTGAAACACAATGAAAGATGTTTGGAGTTTTATTTGAGTTATTAATTTAAACTTTTTGTCTAAGAGATGCTGATTTGAAACCGTTGTTACATACAGTTACGGCATTTCCTGTTTCTGCCGGAGAGAGGGGAGGCCGTCCCAAAGCTTGCTGCTGTATTTACTCCCTCCATCTGACAGGAGGAGCCTCGTGGAGCTGCGAGTGTGGCTACAGACGGAGTTCACTCCGTCACGGAGGGGTAGGGTCGACTCGAGGGAGTGGTTTGGGATTGGGCCTTAATGTGTGTGGCAAAAAATAATGACCATAGGGGCACTGAGCTGCCATCCCCACCATACGTCATCTCACATAATTCAGAGCTGATAGACTTTTGAAACTACAAGAAGATAAGGAGGACTTTTACAAAAAAGTAATAGAGATTTTTGTCCAGAAGGATAGGCAAATGGACTTAATCTTCAAGTCAAGGTAAGACCGCCATTTTATTGAAGATGGGATCTTACTAAGAGAGAACAATTCAATATTTAAATGATACAATTACATGTTTTGGGTATCCTTTTGTTGAACTGTCTGTTTAAAATTAATTGAAGCATCAGACTAAAGAGGCTTTTGAAAATAATATTATATTTTGATTTAGGTCAAAATATAATATTTGTAAACCTGAAGAGTCAGTGCCAGAGCCTCACCAGCCATGAACCTCACTGCAGAAGCTTATATAGACATCTACGTTTTTTGTGCCCCACCACTTTTGTACATATAGAAACGTCACTGCACACACCTACAGCTCCAAAAGCATAATCAGGCTACAGCCGTTGTGTATTTTATGATGTGAAGCACTAGATGGTCTTAGAAAAATATTGACTCCGTGTTTGTAGATATCTACTAAACTACAGCATACAAATACAGAGAGTAATGTAGGCCTGTTATACTGAGTGATATATATTATACACACTGCTCTGCTTTCTACACGGACCTCACAGCTGTTCTCTCTGGAAACATCGCGTCGCGATGAACGCAGTTTCTAAAATAATATCCAGGGGATGCATGCAGAGCTGTCATTGGCTGAGATAAGTCTCCTCGATGCTTGATGCTCGGTCCTCGATGTGCATTTAGGCCCTGGGCCATTCTCACTTCTCTTATTTTTCATTTCCTCGCTCATCGGTCTCGGTATCACCGGAAGTTGATTTGTCTGCGCCATCTTGAGTAGCGTCCCAATGGCCTTATAGAGAGGCGAAGTCCCTCCCTTTCCGGGAGCCTCCATGGGACCCCGGAAGCGTAAAATTATACATTGAAGTCAATGGAGAGAGAAAGGTTATCTTTTTATCCCGTTTGAATTGTGCCACGAATGACACATATGATGTTTGTCAATTTAAAAGAATATTTTGCAAGTCAAAAAAATTAAAATGTGTTGTAAAAACTGTGAAGTTACACATTTTTTTGTGTGAAACCGCTGAGTGAACTACAGGTCTCTGGTCTCGCACAATACGCGTCACCATCACAAAGACGGCCGTCACGTTCGCAAATTTCACCTGTTTCTTTCGGAATGAGGCGAAAAGTATAAAACGAGGTGAAAATCACTACAAGTCTGGGCATGTTGAGAGCTGTACATACACGAAAGGGGAGTTAGTCGGTTCTGTAAGAGCAGCGGGAACGGCTTTACAAGGTTTCGGTAAGTAATATGAGTGCAATGTGTAACGTTAATGTCAGCTAGCTAACATTAGCTAACAAGGTACACTAACGTGTTTTGTTTTTAGTAACTAGTTTTCTCCTTAAGAACTTTGTGGTCTCTGTGTATGCTGTGGATAACATTAGTGTTTCACAAGAACAAGGTAAACTCCCGTGTTTTGTTTTAGTTGCTCTTCAGATTGAAGCGGCCAGTTTTATATCGACTATACAGTATGTGTGATCTCCTTTTACATCTCGTTGTGTCATTTGAGTTTATTTGCTGTGTGTAGATTCAAGGATTTTGGTGACATGAACATGACCATCGCGGAGGCAGTCCAGTTACCATCCTTCTGTCTCCGTGAGGAGGGTGGGTCATATATCACCCATACTGGCACCAGGTCCAAGGGCAGCTGCACATCACAGACCGGAGTCTCTGCTACTTTGTTGTGTGGACCAGAAGGAGGCGATCATCATCCTCATCCCAAAGACCCTGCATGGCATGGAAATATCCTCCTCCTGGAAAAATTCTACACCCAGCATATGCTCCCTGTGTTGGCCAGTAGAGAGGAGGACATTTAATAAACATACTCTTAACACCCTCAGACTCTGCGTTGTGTTCCGTATGTGTGATGGGTGTTATGCAGAGGGGAGGAAAACAGGACACAGCAGATTGGGATTGTGGTGGAGACGCTGAGCAGTTATTTCATTGTTGCATGTAATTATTATTATTATACTGCGTGCTTTCTTAGTTATTCCATCTTTTGCTGTAACATGGATCTGTATGTAACTCTATATTTACTTGTTATCTACCACACTTCCTTCTACATCATACACCATCATTATACATGATGGTGTATATAGGATATATATATTTGTATACATATCTGTAAATTGTATAATTTAATTTTTCGTATTTGGGATTGTTGGAAACGTCTTTTTGATCTCTCTGTCTATAAACACAAACTGAGTAAGATTGACAATAAAGTTGACTTTGAAAAATATATATATTCTTTATGAAAATAGTTGACTGTTGGAGAAATGAATCCAAATGAAACGTTGGACTGAACTACAACTACGCCTTTAAATCTCTACGGACTGTTTTTCAGTGGGATGGAAAGTTCATATCTTTAAACATTTATTAGTTAAACAGATTTGATTGAAGTTAATTTAACTTTGCCGACCATGTAAGGTCATTATTAAAAAGGTACAATCAATTTGTTTAGGGTTGACTAAATAATGATAAACATTTCATCTGGATAATTTACTGACAGAATAAGAAACTCAATGATGCCCTGTTCCTTTTTATAAAGTGAAACAGTTGAAACGATAGATTTTTAGTAAACTTAAAAACAACCTTCTCCAAAAGTTATCAAGGAATATACCGAATACTTATTTTAGAACTTTATTACATATTATTTGTATATAGTTTGAATGATCCATAATTGACAGAAGCTTGTGTTTACACTGACCTGTTACTCATATATTAATGTCTTTGTAACTTCAGTAAACCACTACCTCACTCTTTTCTTTCATTCATCACGGTTCAGTAAACTAAGTGATACATGCACCAGTTTAATCATTATAATAACGTAGGATTGCAACTCTTTGAAACTGTAGGTGGCTCTTAAAAGAGCCGTTGTGTTGGGTGTGCTGGTCTCAGGTCAGTCTAAGCCCTCTCTCCGCGGATGCGGCGGGCCAGCTGGATGTCCTTGGGCATGATAGTGACCCTCTTTGCTTGGTTCATCTTACTGGGGGGGGCAGCTACATGGATGTCGGTGCAGTCCACAGTCATTGTGCAGTTGAAGGCAGAATGAATGTATTATTGACTCCGAATGAAGCACAACTTCATGTCATACAATACATTGACTTTATTTGTAATTGTGTAAAAACATATGAGCATTGATTAGCAAGCAGGACCTGCAGGAACAGAGCACGGTGAGGGATGGAGCTGGGAAGAGAGAACAATAAAGGAAACAGATCAACTTCATTTTCGGATATTAAAATTCAATTTCAAAACAAGTTGCCGCTCCTACAGTTTTCTAGTATGTAAAGATGATTTCACTTGACCTATGCACAATATCACACTCAATACATGTGTGTCTCTGGGGGGTGCATTGTGCCTTTGATGTATATAAATAATATACCATAACCAAATACTATTACGTACAGTGGAAATCAGGTTGCCAGGGCAGGTCAGTGTGCATGTTTCCTCAGGGTCTCAGCAGTTACAGGTGAGGGAAAGGAAATAAAAGAGAAAAAGGTCAGTAACAACACTTTAAAGTAACAACACTTTGAATAATGATCTCTTCTAATACTTTTCTCTCAGTAATCACTCAACTACTGTCTTTCCAACAAACAGATTGACTCACCCTTACTGTCATCACAATGAAACACGTCCAGAAGAATCTGTCATGCAAAAGCTCCCTGCCTGCCTTCGACTCTCCCTGACTGCTTCCTTAGCACCCGGTGGATAGCGCAGTAGGCTACTCTTCAAATGTTTCACGAAATACTTACCATCATGACTACTCTTACTCTTACTTCATGTAATAGAATAATAACTTCATGGTAAGGCTACTAAAAGTGACAAGGCTAAGTAATGTAATGCTAACTAACGTGCTCGCTACTCGTCGCTACTAGCTAGGTAGCTAACTTGACTATATATGTTCCATGCACAACATGTATATTACCTGATATGTCTGATCCAGCGACTCCTGGTCCTTTCATCAGACGGGAATCGATAGAACGAGCAAGTGGTATGATCACTTATGTGATTACAACCTGGTACAAAGCACACATGCATCTTGTAAAGTGAATTTATTTTTAGCAATCTCTTATTTATTGGAGGGAATAAATCGGTTATGAGATCTTTTTCTTCTTCTTCGCTTTAATTACGAGTCGCAACCACTTGGAGAATTATCGCCTGTGACATCACTTACGCGAGCCAGAATGGGATTTGGGATTTGTAGTCTTTGTAGTCGCGTATTTTTCATAGTCTTATATTTCAACAGTTTTTACGACAAAATGTGACTTTTTTGACATGGAACTTATTGTTTAAGATTGACAAACATCATATGTGTAGTTCGTGGCACAATTCAAACGGGATCAAAAGATACGTGTTCTCTCTCCATTGAATTCAATGTTATTTTTCGCTTCCGGGGGTCCCATGGGCCGGAAGTAGATGGGCGTGACTTCGCCTCTCTATTTCTGCCAGATGAGCGAGGAACGAGGAGCGATAATGGAGGAGCTATAATCGAGGAACCACCAGACCAGATGAAATCCTCAGACGCTCGCCCCGCCCCCTTACTGTGTATCGCTCACTGATTGGACGATGCAAGCGCATGCACTGATCTGATGCTTCTTGACATGAGAGCAGTTTCCCAGCGGAGTGAAGAAAACACATGAACCTCACGGGACTCACTCCTCAGTTTATACCGTGTTTTGTTTCAATTCATGTTTCATTTAGTTACAAATATGTGATATATCTGAACAACAAAGTGGTCAACAATCATTTTATTAATTTTTTTGGAAACATTTTCATGATCGCTTTTTTCGTTTTACATTTTCCTTTATTGTCATTTCCATTCAGTCATTAAGTGCTATTAAAATGTTAATGTGCTGCATATCCACACAAACAAACAAAGTGTGCAATCCAATGAATGTTAATCTAACTGGGTTTTGAGATAACATATCTCTTTTTCTTCTCTCGATTATTTTATTTATTTTGTGCACTCTAATCAATATTAATCTAACTAATGTTGGTTTATACATTTTAAGAATGGCGTTTATCTTTTTTGAGAATGAGTTCTTATTTTATTTTATTTATTGGGGACTATAACAGATGATACAAATGTGTGTGTCAGTAAATGTGTGGCGGGGGTGTTTGTGAAAATAACGGGGACAGAGCAGGGTTGCGTTCCGATAATCCAAAAATCAGCTCCTAAATTCTAACCCTATCTCCTATTCCTTGACCTCTGAGTGAAACGTCACGGGGTTAAGGGATAGTGGATAGGAGAATTCAAAAGGACTTAGGAGAAGAGACTGCAGTACTTTAGAGAATCCGACTGCACTTTCACTATCCGACGTGTTTATGATGCGCCAGCGGACGTCATTGTGTGCGTCTGCTGCTGTGGGGAAACTATGGAAACTACAGTTTTCTATACAGCGGACTACAACATGGATGTTTAATAAGAACGAGGGACTGCTGTAAACTCATCTAGAGACTCTGCACCGTGCTCTGATGCTGCTGCTTTGCTTTGTGAACGTGGACAACAGAGAAACATATTCTTCATGACCAAAGCTGGAATTTAAATAAAAAAGGAAAGTGAAACTTATGCTCGTCACCCTCTCCCTCCGGTCCACATTAATACAAAGGATCCCAATACGTATGATTGTATGAACTATGAAAATATCTTAAAATCAATACAAATGTATTTATTATAAACGTTAGTCCTTAACACCTATCAGTGTGTATATCACCATTCAAACATCTTTTAAAAGTTGAACAAACCCCACACAGCTCAGTAAGACTGTGAAATGTTGACTTTATTTGATCATTTCAGTAAAAACTAATGTTCATATTTCTCTTTTTGATTATAATACTGATGAACGTTCAGAACAAAGCACTTTGGCAACTTACCACATACGTTTGAAAAGCTTAATAAGCACCGTAACTTTCATGATAGCCTATAACTTCTCCATCATAATCGTTTGTTTCCGGAACGGCCGACTGTGTGACGCAAATGCTGCGGCTGCAAGGCATTGTGGGGCAGCATTTCTCCTCTCCTTTCGGTAAGGGAGGTCCAGTGGTTCCAGGCTAAAGGAGGTTATAAAGGAAGTTTGAAAACCTCTTTCCTTTCATTTGGAGAATTGGAACGGCACTTATCATGGCTGCCACTGAGGGACTTCCGGTCATTTCACTTGGTTAGGAAGGTTCCTAAGCTAAATGGACTATTGGAACGCAACCCTGCTGTCAGACGAACAGCTGTGCGGCGTCATCACAAACGGACGTCGCTTCACGTGACGCTCCAGAGGAAAGGACGTCCCATTGCTCTTAAAACTCATTTCCCTGCTTCTCGTGGTTTCCTTGCGTCCTCTCCATGCTTCCCCTGGTGGAGGGACTAGTCGCAGGGAAACGACGCAAGTGAGGGACGCAAGGAATCCATTTAACCAAAGTGAGAAGGGCCCCTGGACTATTCGACTGCAGCCTGGATGTCCTTCAACATGGCGCGCTGAAATCCATTTCCGGGTCACTACCGGAGAACCGAGGAGTCGAAATTAGAGTATTGAGAAACCTCTAATGTCTCTTTCAAGGATTCTGAATCTGGTTAGAAAAGATAATCCACACAATTTGAAGTGAGCAGTTTCATGTAGGAACTATTTTTTCTTTCTAACCGAAACATTTACTATGTTTCTATCTACCGAACCACACCCAATCTGGGTGTGGTTCGGTAGATAGAAACAT
>JAMFTG010002318.1:0-15220 GCA_023974075.1 Chaenocephalus aceratus
AGAACCAGAACAGGCCGGTATGGTTTCTTTGACCCACACCTCCAGGACTAGTAAAGGCGTGCCCCTTTCCCCAGATTCACTCACTCTGGTACTGCTGTCATGCTGACATTTACACGTCTCGTGGACATGATTGACAGGCTCATGAAGTTTTTCACAGAATGTTGGGCACACGTTAAAACTGTACCTATGAGTTTAAAGCCTGTGGAGTTAGTTTACGACACAAACCCAGTCTCTCTGAATGATGCTGTCCTGACACAGACTGCAGACCTACAGCTGTCCACTGTTGATGCACCTGCTCTGCTGGATGAAGCTGCTGATGAATCAAGCGCACCTACTCTAAGGACAAACAAACCCACTGATTGTTCTGAGCACATTCTACCAGACAAGTCAACTCAAACCCCTGCTGTGAAACAACAAGAGTCCATATCACATCTCCATCACATGATGCTCACAGGTTGAATCAAAGTTTCACTGATCAGTGAAAAACCATGGTCTCAGTGATCCTTCTGAAAAGGTATTTAAAGGAGTGTCTACCGAAATCCCTTTTCATATCATCTGTGAGACAACAGGAGGGTATTACCTAACCTAATCCCTAATGCTCAAAACTGAACAGAAGCTTTAGGTGAATTCAGTTTTCCTTCCATCCCATGATGATGCCCTCTCACAGTGAGTCCGTACATCTCTTCTCCAGTAAATGCTGTTGCCAGTAATCTGTCTGATACTGTAATTGCAGAAACATCTCCCTGTAAAATTGTCAAAGCTTAGTAAACAGCAAAGGCGAAAAAATCAATAGAAGACTCACGGTCTCAGAAAAACCTAACAATAAGACTGAAAGCATTGCTAAAAGAAAACTGAAGCAAAGCCATGACTTTGCCAAGCGGTACAGAGATCATTTTGAGTTTCAGCAGAAAAGAAAAGAATACATTAGCAACCGTTACAAAAACAATCCTGATTTTTAAAAGAAACAAAACCAGTATTTAACCTCCCGTTCCAAAAAACAATCCTGATTTTAAAAAAGAAACAAAAGCAGTATTCAACCTGCTGTTACAAAGACAATGATTTGAGACAGAAAAGAAACCAGCAATCTACCGACTGCTACAGAGACAATGATGATTATAGGCAGAGAAAGAAAGATAACTCTACTAATCGTTATGAACATGACAAACCATTCAGGGTAAGACACAGACAACTAATGAAAAAACTAATGAAAGACCGGTATAAAAACAATCTTGCATATACGATTATGCATAACATGCGATGTGCCATGAAAATAACAAAGAAATACAGAATGATAAATAAACAAACTCAAGAAAGTGACAACAGTTTGATTGAGGAGGCCATATCTGTTTTCAGATTACATAAAAAGGCTGGTCCCACTTATGTGTGCACGTCTGTCATAAAGCATCTTTTCCAAACCAAGTGAACCCTGTAATAGGTCAAATTACCTCACAAATCCAGTCATGGTTTCAGCATGCCTGACAGGAAAGTATGTTCATGTTTGTAATGATGTCTGCAGAAATGAACAACAATGCAAGGTGCCTGATGAGAGAAAGAGAGAGTGGATTTGTTCCACTGCCATGATCATCTTAAAAAAGGAGTAAATGCCATCCCTCGCTGAAGCCAATCATTTGGAGCTTGCTGATATTCCACCTGAACTGTGTGACCTCAACATATTAGAGAGGCATCTTATAGCTAAGTGCATAACGTTTGCCAAAATCATTCCTCTTCCCAAAGGACGACAGAGACTAATACGTGGTAATGTGGTGTGTGTCCCATCTGAGGTACAGGAAACAGTTGAAGTGCTACCAAGACTGAGAAGCCAGTCTCAAGTCATGAGAGTAAAGCTCAAGAGAAGGTTATGTTACAAAGGCCATCAACTGTTCCAGACTGTGACCTGGTCTAAACTAGTGCAGGCGCTGCATAAACTCAAACACATTCACCCACAGTACAAGGACATAACCATCAGAGACGACGCTGACTTATGTGACCCAACACTTCCTGATGAGGACGATGATGATGATGATGATGATGATGATGATGAGGAGGAGGAGCATGCATCAATGGATGAGGTTGATTATGATGAAGCTGATTTGATGGAAATTGACAGGTGTGAGCAAAGTGCACTTGGTGGGGCAGACAATGAGCAGGATATTGACATGTTGCCCTGTGATGGGGAGAAAGCAGAGGAGCAGAGAGATGATGAAGAACAGGAAGCTGACATGCCTAATGGAGGATTTGCTCTGGAGTCGTGCCTTCAGCCATGTGATGTTTCAGAGGACATATTGTGTTTTAATGAAGGAATCTACTCTGTTGCCCCGGCAGAAAGAAACAGTCCTGTTAGTTTTTTCAAAACACCTAAACTAGAGGCCATGGCTTTCCCTGTACAGTTTCCTACAGGTCAGAACACACTGGATGAAATGAGATGTATCAAACTAACACCCAGCAGTTATTTCAAAGCACGCCTGTTCTGTGTTGATGATCGTTTTGCAAGAGACACAAACTACTTGTTCTTTGCACAGTTTGTCACAGAAATACACCTGGCTACTTCCAGCATGACAGTGCAGTTAAGGAAAGGCAAGCCTTTACGAGAGATGGACGACCAATAACATCTGGTATGTTGCAAGACAAACGAGAGGTTGAGAGACTGATACGAAATAAAGATGCAGTGAGATTCATGCAGCCACTGAGAGGAACACCAGCCTATTGGGAGAAAACCACAAAAGATCTTTTTGCCATGATCAGACAGTTGGGAACTCCTACATTCTTCTGTACATTTTCTGCAGCTGAAATGCGTTGGCCTGAAGTGATTGAAGCAATAAAAAGGCAGCAAGGTGAAGATGTCGATTTTGAAGGACTTGACTGGTCAGCAAAGTGTGACATACTGCGAAGCAATCCTGTGACAACAATGCGCATGTTTGATAAGCGTGTTGAGGCGTTATTCAGAGATTTGATCTTATCTCCTGCACAACCTCTTGGAAAAGTTGTTGACTACTTTTCCAGAGTTGAGTTTCAGCACAGAGGAAGCCCACACATACACTGTCTCCTATGGGTAGAAGGTGCACCTGTGTTTGATGACGATGATGATGAAACTGTTGTGAGTTTTGTGTCCAAGTACATCTCAGCTAAGCGGCCTGATCCAGATACACAACCTGAACTGTACAAGAAAGTTACAGAAGTGCAGATGCATAGCAAAAAACACTCAAAGACATGTTTCAAAAGCATCAGCTCTGGATGCAGATTTGGATTTCCTAAACCACCTGTCCCAACCACAATGATAACGAGACCTGGAGAAAATGTTGACCCACAGCAAGTGGCTCGAGCAAAGGAAAAGCTCAAACCACTGAACTTGTTGTTGAAGGAACCTGAAACTGCTTCTCTCAGTTTGCTGCAGCTCTTGGCTAAATGTAATTTAACGCTCAGTGAGTACCAGCAAAGCCTCAACACAATAAACAAGTCCAGTGCCATAATACTGAAACGTGACCCAAAAGACTGCTGGGTAAATGGATATAATCCACATCTCCTTGAAGCCTGGGATGCAAATATTGATGTCAGTTATATTCTCAATGCATATTCATGCATCATTTATATCACGAGCTACATCACCAAAAAGGAATCAGGACTTTCTGAGTACCTCAAAACAGTCATTGAGAACTCCAGCAGAGACAATGTCAACGCGTGTGATGAGATGAGGGAAATCATGCAGGAATACTCAAAAAGAGAGAGGTCAGTGCTCAGGAGTGTGTGACGCGTGCATGTGGCATTCACATGAAGAAGTGCTCACGCGGTGTAATATTCATACCGACAGATGACAACCCAGTGAAAATGAGTCTGCCCATGTCACGCCTGGAGAACAAAACATCAGAATGTCCAAATGTGTGGATGACGTCTTTGACTGACAGATACAAAGCCAGACCTGAAACCCCAGAGTATGAGGAGATGTGTTTGGCTGATTTTGCCGCAACATGCAGAATTGTCTACGGCCAGCACACAAAAGGTAAACATGTTATGCCCCTCCTCAATGACATGGGATTTGTGCAAAGGCGAAAACACGAGAAGCCTGCCGTCATCAGATTTTACCGCTGCTCACAGGAAAAGTACCCGAGAGGTTTTATGGAACATTACTGAGACTGTATGTCCCTTACCGGTCAGACCAGGAACTGAAAAGACCGCATTTCCCCACCTATGAGTCCTTCTACACCAGTTGTTGGGTCCAGCTACCAGGTTCTGAGCAGCCAGAGTATGTCAGACGCATTGTGAAACGAAACAGAGACAAATATGAGAAAAACAGTGACGAGATTGAGAATGCAGTCGAGGAGTTTGAACAGAACAAAGGTTTGATTGATGAATGGTGTAATCTGGCTCCTGAAGCAGAAGTAGACAGGTTGGAATGTGTTGAAGAACTGGAGGCAAGACAGCCGCTCAATGAAAATGAACAAGAGAATGTCCCAGAATACAGTAATCAGGCTAATGCTGTAGCTGAAGCCAGAGCCATCAGAGAAGCCCCGGCATTTGACCCTGCAGTGTTACGCCAGATGTACCAGAATCTGAATCAGAAGCAAGCATGCGTGTTCTATGCAGTGAGGAACTGGTGCCTGAATAAAGTCTGTGGCCTAAATCCAGAGCAGTTCTTCTTTTACATTAATGGAGGTGCTGGAACAGGCAAGTCACATCTCATCAAATGCATCTACTCAGAGGCATCTAAGATACTGTGCAAACTGCCGAGACGTGCCGAGGAGGCTGACATATCGAATCCAACTGTCCTGTTGACTGCTTTCACCGGAACTGCAGCCTTTAATATATCAGGCACAACACTGCACTCTCTCCTGAAGCTGCCGAGAAGCCTGAAGCCTCCATTTCAAGGTCTTGGTAACAAACTGGATGAAGTCAGATCTGAACTTCTAAATGCTGAAATGATCATCATTGATGAAGTGTCCATGGTGTCAAAGCCTCTTTTCGCCTATGTGGATGCGAGACTGAAACAGATCAAAGGCAGTCAGAGACCCTTTGGAGGAATGTCAGTATTGGCTGTTGGAGACTTCTATCAGCTGCCACCAGTGCGACAGGGCAAGGCCCTCTGTGTCTATGACCCATGTCAGATTGACCTTTGGCAGGAACACTTTCAGATGATCAATCTCACTGAGATCATGCGTCAGAAGGATGATGTTGCCTTTGCAGATATGTTGAACCGGATCCGTGTGAAAGTGAAATCTGACCAGTTGCCTGCAGCAGACAGAGCTTTGCTGTCACGGACTGTCACTGAACCTGCACGTTGTCCATCTGATGTCCTGCACATTTTTGCAACTAATAAACAAGTTGATTCCCACAACTCAGTAACATTAGCTCGTCTCTATTCCCACATCACCAAGATTGATGCAGATGACTTCAGAAAGGACCGACAAACTGGAACAATGGCAAGACAGGCCAAACCATTTAAAGGAGGCAGAAGTGAGTTACCAGATTCAACCACCGTTGCTGAGGGTGCTCGTGTCATGCTTACCAGAAACATAGACGTGTCTCAAGGATTGGTGAATGGTTCGTTCGCTACACTGGCCAGGGTACTTATCTCTGAAGAACGTGGTTCTGCACATGTCACTATGCTTGGGCTCAAGATGGATGATGAAACAGCTGGAAGGAATTACCGCAATCGAGTACCGGGAGAACCTGATGATCTTGTGTACATTGAGAGAGCAGAGGAGAACCTGCAACAGAGAGGAGTGGTACGCAGACAGTTTCCACTTAAACTGGCCTATGCTTGTACAATTCACAAGGTTCAAGGTATGACGAGGACATCAGCTGTGGTCTCATTAAAAAACATCTTTGAACCTGGCATGGCGTATGTAGCTCTCAGTAGAGTGACCTCTCTCAGTGGACTGCACCTGCTGGATATGGATGTGAGTAAAATATATGCCAACCCAGAGATCACTGGAGCCATAGAGACCATGAGACAAGTGAACCTGGACGACATGATGCCTCTTCTTCACATCAGACAAACATTGAGCAGACCGGACACTCTGACCATTGTTCACCATAATACAGAGGGATTGCCATCTCACGTGGATGACATCAAGAGCCATCATGAACTGTGTCTTGCTGATGTTTTGTGTCTTACAGAAACTCACCTGCAAGGCTCCTTTGTTGCAGACAGTCTTCACTTGGTAGGCTACAATATGTTTAAACGCAACAGACACCTGTCCTACACACATTCCCCACAGATTGCTAACAGAGGTGGTGGTGGAGTTGCTGTATATGTGAAGAACCACATTCAAGTGTGTGAAAAGCAGTATGTGCATAATGTGACGGACCTTGAGTTTGTGGCTCTGAAGGTACGAGCCCCAGTGAGCGCACTGATTGCAGCTGTTTACAGACCTCCAGACTACAGCGTGAGATCCTTCCTCTCAAACCTGGGCAGCCTTTTGGACTCCTTGGAGATCATGGATTGTCACCCCATCATTGTCTGTGACGATTTCAATGAGAACCTCTTATCCAACGCAGGTAAGCCAATTCTTGAGATGTTTCAGGCCAGGGGATATGCACAGCTCGTCACTGCCGCCACCACAGAGAAGAACACACTGCTCGACCTCATCTTCATCTCTCGACCACAGCGCTGTCTGCACTCAGGTGTGATGAATACCTACTACAGTTATCACAATCCTGTGTTCTGTGTCGTGTCCTCTAACAGTGTTTAATGGTGTCAGGTGAGTTCTAGCTGGAACCTTTGGTAGGTAGAAACTATTTGAAGTATTGAAGTATCATGTTTTTAAAAGCTATAACATATTTGTTGCAATCTAAACTTTTCAGAGCACTGGACAATGTTATGGGTCATATCTTTTTCAGGTAAACATGTTTTTTGAGCTATATTTCCAGCATAACTTGGCCTGTGCATTTATCAGGGTGGGTTGGGCTCAGGGTTGATAAATGCACAGGCCGCAGTTGTGTCAGCAGCTATAAACATCATGCTGACACAAATAGCTGCTGACACAACTTTGCAAAAATGTATTTACATCAAAAGTATATGTTCTATGTAACACATACTTTCTGATGTACTTCTACCAGCTGAAATCCCACACCTATATCCCTCACAATTTCAAACTACATACTCTAGCGTAGGGTAGGGGGCCATGACTTTAGAGACTATAACTCCTGTAAGAGTCCTTTCCCCTGGACCAGACACAGTTTGTCAGTTTCCTCTGTGACGGCACCTGCCGGCTTTGTCCTCATCTCCTTCAGCACCGTGACGATCGACTCACAACAACTGACAACGGCATCTACAGCAGCAGCTTACCTGTTGACTGCTCACAACAACCAAGACATGCATGCTGCAACAGTGGCAGCAGCGTAACTGTTCAACCACAGTGGACCAGTCACTGCTGGACCACACAGAGACACTTCTACTTCCTTCTCATCCCAATTCTTCAAAGAAGAGGATGAGATATCTCCTGCCTGCCTCAGCCTCGTCTTCTCTCTGGTGCTGAGATACTGGATCGTCTCGTAAAACCCAGACATGCAAGCTGCAACGGTTCAACCACAGTGGACCAGTCACTGCTGGATCACAGAGAAATGTGTTCCCCCTCAATGCAGGCAGTGGTGAAGATTCTTCACAACAGAGCAAAAGGTATTGTCTTCTAATTTCATGTGTGCTTATCTAATGTTTTAATGTAATGGTGTGGTCACTCATGTATTCACTTCTTCCATCAGGTCTTGCTCCACTGTGATTCCAACATTTCACAGTGAAGACACTCAGGACTGCACAGACAGAACCAAACACCGAAGAAGCTGACTATCCTGCAGCAGTCCTAAACTTCTGTGTGAGAAGATGTTTTGCCCTTCAGCAGTGTTCAGGATATCTGCATTGACTACCTCCACATCCCCACATGTGTATCCACTGCTGTGCACAGCTCAGTGCAGCAGGACCTGCATCCTGTTGACACTTTGGCAGTGATCAGATGAACTGTTGCAGGGAACCAAACTGCCACAGATCCGTCATCCCTGTCAGAGTGAACGTTCCTCCTAAAGCTGTGAAGGTAACACATTGTTGTACTCGCTTCATACAATATCTAACTGTATTAACAACTACAGGAATGTGAGGGCTAACCTCTTCTCACCTTTTTTCTTTAAGACTCTCCCCTCCATGTTGCTAAAGGAAACTGGAAGCAGCACTTCTACAGCGATTAGACATGTCAAAGGTCACCATCTTACCGCCCTTACGTCCTCACACTGAACGGTGACAGTTTTGATTTGTGCCTACAATGGACATATTCAACATACAGCAACCAATACTACTGACCCACTGACGGACTGACGGACTGACTGCCACTGAGCAGTAGGACAGCAATTTGGTTTGATTTTTTTACTGGTCCCTTTTTAAAAAAAACTTGTTTTACCTGATCCAAACAATGCATGTTTATTTTCATTGTATGTATGTTCCTTCATGCCATCTTTGCTTTCCCTGTTTACATGTGTTCTACATGTATCTAAAATACATCGTTTTCCTGTCCTCTTCCAGGTTCATTTAACTGGAAGAGGACAGGAAAACAGTACAACATAGTGATCATGAGTGTGGGGTTTCAGCTGGTAGATATGAAAGGTTTTAAAAGATGTTCACATTGTATACCTAGTCTTGGGCTAATCTGAACCCATGAAAAAAGCTCTATATAAAAATATAATCAGCGTTCAGTCTGTGAAATCTAAGCTGAAGCCATTGTCTTCATGATGCATACGACATGTGACTTGGTTAATTAAGCCTTGTCAAATTATTTAATTGGGAATTAAATGTTCCAATTTTCAAATTCTTAATTAACTGAATCCACACCAGTGACTCGAACCATATTTTCTTCAAAAGCCAACCAAACTCCTGCACTTCAGTGAGGCTCAGTAACCTGAGCGAGAGGTTGGTAAATGACACATTGACATGACGATTGCTGTCAGTTAAGAGCTTCTGGAGCTTAAAGCCATGAACTCATAGGGCTATTAGCCTAGCTAAACACAATGTGAACATTCTTTCAGGGTAGGGCTGGACAATATTGTTATAGTTTGTCAATTATTTCAGCACAATTGCATAGTGCTGCTACAATGCATCATTGAAATACATGACACACTTCCTTTGCCTGATGGTGACAATATGGTGAAGCCCTGCCTTATCAAGCTGTTTGGAAAACATTATTAAGTAACTAAGCATTTTGGATTTGCAAGTACCATCTTGTTGTATGTTCTTTCTTTGTTTAATTTTTTGCATTGGTCATTTGTTTTATGCAAACGTTAGGTGTATAGGATGCATTTATTTTAAGGTTATATATGAATCAAACTTTCTTTAAAGTTTGAGTTTTCTAGAGTTCAAAGATGCAGCTGTCTGAAGCTATTAGTCAGATAATTTACACCATAATATAATTTTTGTAAAAGCTGAAAATCAATGTTTCAAAAACAAAAAATGTATTTTGCTTTTTGTTATCATTGCAACTGCCACCAAAGTACAGCCAACGCGCCTATACATTTCCTTCTGGTTGTCAAAGTTCCCCTATTGTAAGATCTAAGGCCAAAATTAAACATTTAGGCTTTATGCAGAGAAGGTTTCTTTTTTGTTTAAATGTTCTACATTTCAGGTAATTTCTTTTAATTTCATTGTTTGCATGTTATAGTAGTAATATGATAGGACTCCCAGTAATTAATTGCTGCATTTTGAAAGATAATAATACTGTTTTAATTTTTTTTTCATTTAAAATGTCAGTTCAGTAAACGTCTTTTATAAGCTATATTTCCAGCATAACTTGGCCTGTGCATTCATCAGGGTGGGTTGGGCTCACTGCTAATTAACACAACATTGTTGACTCAAAATCTGCTAAAACCTATTATGTGGTAACTTGTTACATTACATTGCATTTAGCTGACGCGTTTATTCAAAGCGACTTACAATAAGTAATAAGTTGTCTGCTTCATACTTGTTAAATACTTTATACCAATGGTTTGTCCACTGTTATACTCTTCAGGTTATTTGGGGGTGAACTTTCTCTTTAACTGTCATTCAAATATTCCCTTTTGTGCCACTACAAGTCTTACTATAGCTTCTAGTACCATATTACTGCTTCTAGTATACCTATACAAAAAAGTATGTTTTGTGGCATCAGCAACTACTTCAGAATACTTTCATACTGAAACAATTCAACCACTAAATCATTCAGCTATATAAGGAAATTATGTCTATGAATTTCGTTGTTTAAACATTACATTTACATTATATGTCATTTGTTAGACGCTTTTATCAAAAGCGACTTACATATATTCAGTACTGTGGACAATCCCCACTGGTCCAATTTGGGGTGAAGTGTCTTGCCCAGGGACACAACAACATGCTGACTGCAGTGGGACTCAAAGTTGCTGTCCCCTGATTCGAAGTCCAGCACACTATCCACTGAGCCACAGCCTATACATTTTTATACTTGTAGCCTACATGTACTAAAGGATAAGCTTAATCACTTTTTTACAAATCAGTAGTAGAAGTAAGCTTCTTCCGGTTCCCTCGACAAAAAAGCAATGTAATTTCTCCATAGGGTTTTGGAAAATAGCTGGGAAAATAAGGTCTGTGACACACATTTAAGAGACGGATCACGTTTTGTTCAGTCGGATCATCTCCACATACGTCCACACAGCAGCGTTAACAACATCTTCCAACGCTTCTGCCCATTCACTTTGAATGGGGTGACGTCCCTTTGCCTCACTTTTCGCCGAACTGCATTGTGGTAAGCAAAGCGGAGATTTCCAGGCATCTCACAGGATTCAAAAGTTGAGCAATGTTCAACTTTTGAATCTTCTGAAGCTTTCGGTGGAAGCATCAGCCAATCAAATCATATGCCAAATGTGTAAAATCATACCGGGCGGGCGCTGTAATAAGTCATTTGGTTATTACCCTAAAACAAATGTTTTACCCCACGCCACGCTACGGCTACACACGTAAACACGTAAGCTGTTATGTATAACCTTCATAAGTAGGCTATGCACGTATGTGCAATATACATTGTGATGGGAAAGAAGGCATCACTTATTGAATGACATAAATACACTTTTTCAAAATAAAGACTAAGCATTTGGCTTCTTTTTTTTTAAGTTTAAATAATTTGACTTAGTATCTAATTACTAACCCTGATTTTGATTTACAGCCAGAATGACAACAGAGGTGTATACTATCTTGTCTGTGATGGGTTGGTGTGTTGAAGCAATTGTTGCTTATTTTTAATTATATATGTATTTGACCCTAGGGATCAATAAATCCATCATAATACTTATACAAAGCAACTGTCAAAAACAAAAGCCAAAACATTTAATTGTAAATGTGTGATACTGTGCCCTATCAAAATACATTGATTGATTGATTGATGAGAAATAAATAATAGCCTACATTAAAACCTCCAAATGAGAACACTGATTTAAACATTTCTATTAAAAAAACCCCCACAGAGATTCTTGAAATTAATATTTGAATTGTACTTTTAATAAAACAGAAACAACAAGAACAATAACTACAAAAACAACAAGAACTAGAACTTTTTTTAACATACAATTAGGCTTCGTTTACAAGCCTCATTTTGGTGATTCTCCTCCCCTCGACCGACATTTCCACCTTCACTTTGGAAATGGTTAGTCTCTCCTCGAAAGGCTGCCATGTAGCTCTATTAATAAGCAGAATTGAGCCACTTTCTGTCAGTACTTGGAGAAGGGGCTCTGCGCCGCCGCTGCTGCTGCCTTCCTCCTCTGGCTCCATCACTCCGACAATGTCCGCGAAACACAGCTCTTCTTTTGGCTTCTGTTGAGAGTTAATAAACACATTGATTACACACTTAAAGTATAGGCTTTATAGTATTTGTATCACTTTTTCATGGTTTTCACGAAAGTCACTTCAGTTTGGATATAACTTACATTCTCAGAGTTTCGTATCATGTTAATAAAGATAAATATTCCGTAAAGATATTTTAAGTAGGCTATAGGTCACATAATTATCATATTGAGTTAAACTGGCTAATAACTTTAAAACGTCCTCAATTAATAGTTTCCTAACAATTCTAAAAACTGAGACGGAAACCTCTGTTTTATTTTATAATAGTGTTTAAAAATGCAAGAATGTTCAAAAAGTACCTCAATGTTTGTGTAGTTTGACGATTGCAGCTGTAGCCCGTAGTCCGTGTTGCTGCATTTCATGTGCGTGACTCGCACTCTCTCCCCAAGGCTCACTTCGAGGACTGCAGCCTCCCTCCAAAGTTTGATTTGGATTCTTGATGTGTCCTGTTAAAAATAAGGGTCACAATAAAACAACAATTTATTTAAAAAAGTGTCATCTTAAAGTGACAACATATGTTTCTACTTTTAACAAGTATTTAGCGCATGCTTACCTGATCCAGAATCATTCTCCTCATCGGAATGACGTCTTTTCCGCTCCTTACCGGCTGTACTGCATTGATCTAAAAACAAAAATAGGGCTTTGTTAATTGTTCTTTTCTTTAGTTTGATAACTACATTCAAAAACTGAACTTGTCCATTCTTATGTGCAGCATTTGTTGCGACGCACAATACATCTTAATAGAAGCCAATAAATACCTCTACCACCTCCCCCTCAACCGACACGAATCCCTTGACATCTCGACACTCAGTGACTTGTTTGAGCGGTGAGGCAGGATGGATCATGGCCTCTGCCTCTTCAATAAGTTGTTCCGGTACTGTTATTGTGGAACTTTTAAAAAATGTGGCTTCTCTCCCTACATTCAAAGCGAATGGGGGAGACTGCCCCCGCAGAGTGTGGCCTCTGATTATGTAGGCTTTACCCTCAACCATCTTTGAAGAGAACTCTTCGTAGAGTGTAACCCTGGCAAGGCTGTGGCCGTCGGAAATAACAGCCACTCTATTGTGTTTAATTGTGGCTGCCCTTGCCATGTTCTCATTAAATTCCCAGGTCACCACCCTAGGCTGGTCCTCCACTTTCAGAACTTGCACATGCAAGGGTGTTGGCCTGAAATACGGGGTATCCGGGCTAGTGGTCAGCAGCTTGATCAAAGCCATGATCTGAAACAATAAGAAATACAGACATTAATTATAAATAAGTTGACATTCTCATCAGGCTGTAATGTAGGCTACATTTGACTAAATTAATATAAGTTTCTAGAAGTAAAATTAATTCTGAAATGAAAGGAAACTAGTCCAACTTTCACTTACTTACAAAATAAATCAAGAGAATCAAAATTAAAAGCTGATTTAGGCCTACCTTTTAGTGGTGATTCCAAATGCAGGGCTGACGAAAAAGAGGAGATGTGACAAAGGGTCATGAGTCTTATTCGAATCTTGTGTTTATTTATTATTGTGTTTATTATATGTTTGACAGGTGTCACGAGACACCGGCAGCTTTGATGTACACTATTCTGCATGGCAACCAAGTCGGCCTGGGATTGGATAAAGAGGGGTAGCCTATACCGAGACGCGGTTAGGCTTTTGGGAATGCCATATAGCAACCAAATCGCCCTGTGATTGGATAACAGGGGTATCCAGGAGACGCGGTTATGGCTTTGATGTCGGCAAGGCTTCATGACAACCAAGTCGGCGGGGCACACGTTGAATACATAATAATACAGTAGTTCAAAATACAAAGTACAAAATTGACTTTTATTTTTTATATCTTTTCAACTTTTTGAGATATTGAATTTAGTTTGGAGCTTAGCAGAGAGGCCTTTTTCACATTAAAGTGAATGGAGCAGGACAGCTCGAAATTCTTCCCCAAACATTTTTTAAATGTTCCATAATTCCCAAACCCTACACTCCTCAGACATATATTTTCATGGAAAACGTAGGAAAAACCTCTCCTAGCTTGGAAAATAAGAAAACATTAAGAAAACATTTTAAACAAAATGCCTCTTCAGGGCATGAAGTGACAAAAAGTCCAGCTAGCTCCCAATTGATTCCCTTGTTAAATTGTTCCAGATCTTTCTTCAGAGCAGGGAGAAGTACACTTTAGACAAACTGCTCCCATCTCCACATTGTACACACACAACCCAAAAAAAATACATATATCAGTTCTTTGGTGTTCCCTGATGCTCACAGTCTGCTCGTTTTTTTATAAGAGCCATCGTTTTTTAACAGGTGGCAAATTTGTCAGATATAATCCTCAATGCATTCTGATGGGACTCAGTGCTTCAGTTGGTTGTCATGGTGTTGCTGCGCAGATCAGAGCATACTCCCTCTCTCTCTCTCTCTCACTCACACACCACACACACACACACACACACACACACACCACACACACACACACACACACACATCTCTCTCTCTCTCTCACACACCACACACAGACTCTCACACACACCTCTCTCTCTCTCTCTCTCTCTCTCTCTCTCTCACACATAGTCTCTCTCTCTCACACACAGTCTCACACACACACACACACACACAACACACACACACACACACACACACCACACACACACACACACACACACACCACAGGCATCTCATTTACATCTGATATGTAACTCCTTCAGGCAACTTTCAGCTGCACAAACTATTCAACTATTAACTTATCCAGCTATTTCAGAACATGACGCTATACATGTTGTTGTTTACACCTTTTTTTAAACCTTTTCTTTTTAATATTAAGCTTTTTTCTGCATTTTTTTCTAGCTAAAAGCAGCTACTATTCAGCTATGGACATATTCAGCTTTTCTTTCTGCATTTTCAGCTAAATTCAGCCATACATGTTCACAGTTTTCCAGCATTCGCACGCATTTTCTGCAAGAAATGCATTTTCTAGTTATTATATTATTATTTCAGCCAATTTTTGGCTCTCCATAACTTCAGCTTATTTTTCAGCTACAAGAAACCATTCAAATATTAAACTATTCAGCCTGTTCAGGAATCGATGGAACCTTCAACTTTTTAAAAAATATTTATACTTTTTGAAATATTCAAGCTTTTAAACTCTTTTTTTTAACATTGAAGTCAATGGGAGAAGCCTTCAAATCAGCCAATACTTAGCTCTCCATAACTTCAGCTTACTTTCAGCTACAGAAACCATTCAAATATTAAACTATTCAGCCCTGTTCAGGAATTGATAAGAAACCTTCAACTTTTTCAAAAATATTTCATACTTTTTCAAATATTCAGCTTTTTTAAACAATTTTTGTAACATTGAAGTCAATGGGAGATGCCTTCAAATCCACTTTTCCTACACTTTGCGCCAAATGCATCTCCTTCC
>JAMFTG010002319.1:0-21431 GCA_023974075.1 Chaenocephalus aceratus
GGACAAATAACATGAATTCTAGAGATATTGCATCGGAAGATAATAACAGCATACATGGTAGTAAACTCACTGTTGCATTAATATGAATATGTATTGATTAGTATCCAACCCATGCTTAAGAACCCCCTGATTGTCATTGAGCGTGAATGTCAGCATTTCCAGATTGTTTGTACAATACCAAAACAAAACCTTTCACAGAGTTTGTGTGACCTGCAATGTGCAGGTCATCATGTATTTGGGCAGCAGGGCTCGACTAAACAAATACTTCTTCCTGTCTTATTTGCCATTGATACAAACATTTAACTGAATTGAGGAGCATCCATAAACAACTATTATAGCATGCAGATATGTCAAATGTAAAGAAATGAGTTAAGTTAGTGGCGTGTGCATATACGTCAAGCATTTCACATTCTATAGATGGCTGGATTCATGTAACATATACTAACAATTTATATATTTATAACATTCATGTCTGAACATCTTATTTCATTGAAATACTAACACATTTTCTAAGAACTTAGCTGGGGAAATATTGTGGGATTGGCACACTTAGTATTTCCCGTCAAACATAGAAAATTGTACGCAGATTCAGATCAGTCTGTACTTGGTTGTTGGCTGCTGGGGCTGCTGGGGCTGCTGGGGCTGCTGGGGCTGCTGGGGTTGCTGGGGCTGCTGGGGCTGCTGGGGCTGCTGGGGCTGCTGGGGCTTCTGGGGCTGCTGAGGCTGCTGGGATTGCTGAAGCTGCTGGGGCTGCTGAGGCTGCTGGGATTGCTGAAGCTGCTGGGATTGCTGAGGCTGCTGGGGCTTCTGGGGCTGCTGAGGCTGCTGGGGCTGTTGAGGCTGCTGGGGCTGCTGGGGCTGCTGAGGCGGGGTTCCATTTAGGGGGGGTTGTTGACTGCTGGGGCTGCTGAGGTGGGTTCCATTTAGGGGGAGTTGTTGGCTGCTGGTGCTGCTGGGGTTAAAATAAGGAAAAACATGTCATCCCTTGACCTCTGTATTATTTTTCAATTTGGAGAAATATTCTCTCGCAGGAATATTTCATTTATAAAATCTTTTTACTTCTTAAGATCACCAATCTATTTGATCTCTATGTAAACACAGTAAAGGTCATTTAGAAACATCAACCTGGAGTAGGACCATATTGTTTTGCAGCTCTCCACAACATGTACTTTGGCAAAAATATTGAGTTTGAAATTCCATGTTGAGGGAAGGTTTGACCTAACCTAAGGTCAACATAACTTTTTGTGACCAAGACCTTTCATTTTCAAATGATACCCTCTATATCAGGGGTGGCAAACTCATTTTCAGTTAAGGGGCCACATACTGCCCACTTTGATCTAAAGTGGGGCCGGACCAGTAAAATCATAGCATAATAACCCACAGGCCCTATAACGACAATATTTCTGTTTAAGTGCAAATAAGTAGGCTACAAGTACATTCGGAAAATGTCCACATGTAATGAGACGCAAAACGTTATGAACAAACTGACATTTATTAAGAAAAAACAAGTGCAATTTCAAGTGCTACACATATGTTCTTTACAACAGATCACAGTTTCCACCTGAACTGACTCACCACAAAATACAAATAAAAACGTGGGAGCTATTAAGTGAGGAGTTTGAGTTACCCCCCTTGCCTTGAAGATATAACATTTCTATATTTTAAAAAGAAGTTGGGGCAGTGCAGCCACAGTGTCACATCAAATCAAACTATTGTTTGCCTAATGCAGCTGCTGATTGACATTATAATACACAATGTTCTATGACATAATAATATAACATGTTCAAATATTTCAGTAGGTTCTTATTTTCACGTCACTGATTAATTTGCTCCTGAAACTTGACATCTTTTAGCCCTCACAATGGCATCAATATCAGGCTTAAAATCCTGACTAGCAGCCAATTTAATGAGTTCATTCAGGCACTTGTGTGTGAGTCTTGAGCGCAGCTTTGTTTTAGTAATGTTCATTACAGAGAAAACCTGTTCACAAAGGTAGGTGGTCCCAAACATGCTCAAAACCTTTGCTGCCAGGGCTGTCAATTTGGGGTATCCTGGCAAAAGATACCGATAAAATGTGCCCAAGTCCGATGAGGCAAATTTGTCCTTTAAATCCTGATCACATTGTAAGTCGATTATCTCAAGTTGTATGTCGACGGGCAGATCCGCAGCCTTAACTGCAAATGGCGAGCGAAACACTGCAAACTCTGTCTCAAGCTCACCAAAGACCTGAAACCGCCGCTCAAACTCCCGCAGCAATTCCGTAATTTTGTCTTTGTACCGACTCATGTCAGCAGTAACTCCGGTCATATGCACATTTCTTAGATGAGGGAAATGAGCAGGGTCACCACTTGACAGCTGTGTCTCCCACAAAGCCAGCTTCAACTTAAATGCGCGTATGCTGTCATAATATTCTGTGACAACTTTTTTGCGACCTTGCATCGTTATATTCAGATTATTCAAGTGCTCTGAAATATCCACCATAAATGCAAGGTCCTGCAGCCATTCTGGGTTTTTTAATTCATGCACTGGCTTACCCTTTTTCTCCATGAACTGTCCAATTTCCTCGCGTAGATCAGAAAAACGCTTCAGCACGGCACCTCGGCTCAACCACCTTACTTCAGTGTGATATGGTAGGCTACAGGTGATGTCTTTATCACTGAGGAGGCTGTCGAACTGACGGTGATTCAGCCCTCTGGCTCGGATGAAATTAACAGTTTGGACAACCACTTTCATGACGTGATCCATTTTTAACGTCTTGCAAACACAATGCCTCCTGGTGCAAAATACAGTGGAATGTCCAAAAACGATCTCCTCCATTTGCTGCTTGTACTTTCTCCCTGAATTTCGTGGCAACACCTGCTTTTTTCCCGATCATTGATGGTGCGCCGTCTGTAGCCAGACTGACAGCACGGGTCCAGTCCACTCCGACCCTGTCCAGTGCTTCAACGAGAGCGCTAAAAATGTCATCCGCTTTAGTGGTGTCTGTCATAGGAACCAACTCAAGGAACTCTTCGGTGACCATCAAAGTCTCATCTACACCACGAATGAATATGGCCAGTTGAGCAACATCTGTAATGTCAGTGCTCTCATCGATTGCAACTGAAAATGCTACGAATGACTTGACTTTTATTTTTTTCTGGCTATCCAAATCTGCTGAAAGATCGGCAATCCTATCCTTCACTGTATTCCTCGTTAGACTAATGTTGGAAAAGCCTGTCGCTTCTCAGGACACACGATTTCTGCAGCCTTCAGCATGCATGTTTTCACAAACTCACCCTCAGAGTATGGCTTTGAGGCTGATGCTATTTCGTTAGCAATGAGATAGCTGGCTTTCACGGCTGCGTCACTTATATCTCGGCTCCGGGTAAAAACGGCCTGTTGTTTCTTTAGACCTGATAGCAGGTCATTTATCTTTTCTTTTCTCCGTTGTCCTTGCAAGCAGTCGTATTTCTCTCCATGGTGAGTCTCATAATGGCGGCGAATATTATATTCTTTGGGCACAGCAACTTGCTGCGAACACACCAAGCATACAGGTTTTCCATTTACCTCTGTAAAAAAATAGGATGCGGTCCATTTTTCTTGGAAAACTCGGCACTCCGTGTCCACTTTTCTCTTTTTTGACAGAGACATTTGGGGATGAGAGTGTCAGAGGTTATTGACTGCAATCACTACTCTTACTCATCACTTTTTTTACAGTCTGGCTGCGCTCTCACTGGTACCGGTGCGGTAGTGCGCCCACTAGTGGAAGGATTCAAAATATCAGTTTTTTTTTTTCCCTCCTCTCATACAGTAGCCTACTTAGCAAAATCCTTCAGCTCCGTGGGCCAAGCTGGAATGCCTCCCGGGCCGGATCCGGCCCGCGGGCCGTATGTTTGCCACCCCTGCTCTATATGCTAATATTTGTTTCATTTGGCTTCATTACAATCACATTTGTGTCAGCACATCCACAGTTTTGTGTTCATAATACTATTTATTTATTTATGCTGCTTGTATATTTTCAGCATAGTATAAAATGTTATGCATTAAAATAATCCATCCATCCATCTTCTCCCGCTTTTCCGTGGTCGGGTCACGGGGGTAGCAGTTCCAGCAGAGAGCCCCAAACTTTCTTTTCCCTGGCCACATCAACCAGCTCTGACTGGGGGGTCCCAAGGCGCTCCCAGGCCAGCGAAGAGATATAATCCCTCCACCTGGTCCTAGTTCTACCCCTTGGTCTCTTCCCAGCTGGACGTGCCTGGAACACCTCCCTAGGGAGGCGCCTAGGTGGCATCCTTACTAGGTGCCCGAACCACCTCAACTGGCTCCTTTCAACGCGAAGGAGGAGCGGTTTAAAATCCGAGTCCCTCTCGGATGACTGAACTTCTCACCTTATCCCTAAGGGAGACACCAGCCACCCTGCGGCGAAAACCCATCTTGGCTGCTTGTATCTGCGATCTCGTTCTTTCGGTCATGAACCATCCTTCATGACCATAGGTTAGGGAATGCTCCGGTATTGGGACAACATTAACATGGGATCACTCCGGTCATTGTACGTACTTCGTCTCACTGGAATATTAACGGTCAGATTCAATACAACATCGACCCAATTTATCCGGTCAATGACGGGAGAGTTTTGAAAGTGACAAAACACTGTTTTCACACATTTAAAATCACTTAAACAATTAAACAATGTTTACCCAGGATTCAGGTACCTCCCTGGCTTGTAAAATGTGGTGATGCGCCCTGGAGGTATCAGACTATTTAAAACATGTATACCCATGATTCAATCACTTTTCCTGGCTTGCAAAGTCCTGTGAAGCAGCCTGTTCTCTGGGTGCAGTATGGGTGTGCATGGAGGGGTTTAGTCTGAGTGAGGAGTGCTCAAGTGTGGGAGGATGTGTAAGGCAGAGGAGGGTAAAAAAAAGTTAAAGTGTGAACCTCCAGCAGGGCAGGTGGTGCTGTGAATAAGGCCGAATATGGATGCTGGTGTGCGGACAGTAAAGCACCACAAAAGCCATACCTTTAAGTGTTACCAGGGCCATGAGAACATCCTCCACAGGAGGGTGGGTGGTGGTGCTGTGAATAAGGCCGAATATGGATGCTGGTGGGCGGACAGTAAAGCACCACAAAATCCACCTCCTTTAAGTGTTACCAGGGCCATGAGAACATCCTCCACAGGAGGGTGGGTGGTGGTGCTGTGAATAAGGCCGAATATGGATGCTGGTGGGCGGACAGTAAAGCACCACAAAATCCACCTCCTTTAAGTGTTACCAAGGCCATGAGAACATCCTCCACAGGAGGGTGGGTGGTGCTGCTGTGAATAAGGCAGAATATGGATGCTGGTGGGCGGACGGTAAAGCACCGCAAAATCCACCCCCCCTTTAAGATAACCAGTGGCATGAGGTTCTGTAGGGTGTGAACATCTGGGTTTAGTCCATGGGGGAGTGCTTAAGTCCGGGGGCCCGGGGTCTCACGGTGTGCAATGTTATGGAAGTGCGCATGTTAGGGAGAGATGCTGGAGCTGCTTAGTCCGTCGTTTGGGGCTTTGTGAGGGGCTACAAATAGGTGATTTGCCCGGTCTATTTCATGATTTTCGAAATTTTCGAAAAAACGGCTAAGTGCCAACGGAGGAGGGGCTCAAAAAAGCGCAAGTCTTCGGCTCTTCCTCCGGGTACCTGACTCCCCTGCCTCCTCTGGGGGCAGGTGTGAGGGCTTCAATGCCTCCTCCCCCCGCTGCGGCGAATGCCGGAGCGGGATGGAGCGCCCGGAGGTATTGTTGTCCCCACGTTACCATGTTGTCTGGAGGATAGGACCGAGAGATGACATACTCTCTACCCGGGTTACAAGTCACTATTTTCGGACCCTTTCTTTGTTTACCCCAGGTATGGATCAACTCTCCTCAACTCAATCTTCTTTCCCAGCCCCCCCGGTTCTCCCTACTGACGCCCGCTGTGGTCTCCAGCAGCCTCCGGTAGTCAGACCCCTCTCAAGACCCCGGTCAAGACTGTCATGCGGTCTCCAGCAGCCTCCGGTAGTCAGACCCCTCTCAAGACCCCGGACAAGACTGTCATGCGGTCTCCAGCAGCCTCCGGTAGTCAGACCCCTCTCAAGACCCCGGTCAAGACTGTCATGCGGTCTCCAGCAGCCTCCGGTAGTCAAACCCCTCTCAAGACCCCGGTCAAGACTGTCATGCGGTCTCCAGCAGCCTCCGGTAGTCAAACCCCTCTCAAGACCCCGGTCAAGACTGTCATGAGGTCCCCAGCAGCCTCCTGTAATGAGGACTGGCCATCTCCTCACTGGTCCACTGGGAACTGACGGGGGAATACCATCCGTGAAATCACGTTGCCTCAAAGCATGGAGACGTACATTCAGACATACAGGCATCATTGTGAGGGTGTCGCACCGACAGTAAAACGGAAAGAAAATTGTCTGTCCAATGTCAGCCGGATAAAGAACTTCCCCGTATTCATGTCCCATGGTGTTAACCGGCTGTCAGATTGGCTGTTCCTAAAAGACACGGAGAGGGTCCGTGGCTGGAGCGAGTATATTGTAAAGTCGGGCCGGGCAGTCACAACATCGCTGTTGATCCTGAAGAATGTGAACCATTTCCTGAGGTACTTGACTGAGTCAAAGCTCCGGGGGTGCAGGCTCACCCAGTCTGATATGACCCACATTATCAGAGAGGTGAAAGCCAACATGAACCACTTGAAAAAGTCTGTCACTGTCCACCAGTTCAAGATGAAGAGGAACAAGCTGGATCGTCTGCCGAGCTAGGCGGAGCTTCTCGCCGCCATGGCGGCCGCTGAGAAGCGCATCCCTGATTTACTTGACCTGATGGCTTGCAACCCAACCTCAATCACCCAGTACCTGCTATATGGCTATCTAACCCTCCATTGGAGCCTACTGTATGGCCACCGTCCGGGTGTGTACGCAAACATGACCAACACTGAGGTGTTAGAGGCGGACATAAGGGGCACTGCTGAGGGCTACATCATCCATGTGCAGGATCACAAGACTGCCAAGACATTTGGCGAAGCACAGCTGGTGCTTACAGTAAAGGAGTTTAGCTGGGTCATGCGGTGGATGGGGATAAAAGAGGGCTTATCGGGTCCTCAGAATGAATTCTTCCTTTTCACAACGGGGAAGCATGCCTCCAGGAACCTGAACGCTCACTTGAAGAGGGCTTGGGCTGATGCTGGGCTAGAAACAGCCGTCACCTTCACAATCCTGCGCACTGCCCTGGCAGACAATATCAAGCATTACCAAGATCCAGAAAGCAGGTCGATTCTCGCCAGGTTTATGTGTCACGACGTAAGCACTGCAGACCGGTTCTACGCGAATACGCCTGGAATAAAGGAGGGATTGAAGATCCGCTCCATGTTCAGGGCGGCAGCAGCAGCAGCAGCATCATCGGAAGGAGTTCTACCGCCGTCAGATACCTCCGAAGAGGACTCAGGGGCGGATAGCAGAGATACCTCTTCTTCAGGGCCGGTTGATACTCCTGATGTGGGGGTAGAGGCCGTGGACTCAGCCTTTTTCCCTCGGTGCACCGTACAAGTTAGATGGCTAATATGGCCCCCGGGCCCCCGCTAATCATGTTTTTATCATGTTATTATTTAGTGGGAATGCTGTTAACAGCATTCCAACTAATTGTTATTCTACGCACGAAAAGTTTATTATTATTATTATTCCGCCGGTATTTTGGCCCTCTTCTCCTCCTGCATTGAACATCGCAGAAACTCTGTTCAAACATCAAAACGTTCAGCTCGGTCGGGAATCGATGGCTATTACTTTTCTCATTCATAACTTTCATAATTCCAGAGATACATCCCATAATACATCACATTTTTAACATTGAAGTCAATGGATGGTTTTAGAGGTTTTTTTTCACATTTTAACATTAACTAGAGTGCGTGATGTCACAGCTAGAGGGTAAGAAATCTTGAAATTTGCCTTCATATATTTTTTTTAAACTGCCATAATTCCCAAACCCTACATTCCTGGGACATACTTTTTCATGATAAACATAGGAAAACATCTCGTAGCTTGAAAAATGACAAATAATTAAGCAAAAATAATTCAACAAAATGCCTCTTGAGGGCATGAAGTGACAAAAACGTTCAAAATTCCTCCATTGAAGCCCAGAACTTCACAGGTTTGATAACGATGCAGCCATCAATGCATCTAAGCGTATTATGGGGTGTCATCAAATGCCGTTGCCATGGCGACAGACCACTCGCCATAAAACATGATGTCGCTATAAGTCCAATGGACACGGTCCAATCGTCCCCCAATCTTCACTTGTATATCACCGGTCCATGCCTCAACAGCTCTACGCCAAATCTGAGATCTCGCCATATGCCGTTTCCATGGAAACACATCCCTCGCCATAAAACATGATGTCGCTATAACGCCTATGCAAATGTTCAAAAAGTGCACACACTTCACAAGTCCAGCCTTGCAGACATCTTCGGGACAGTTTTGAAATTTCTACAATTGCCGTTACCATGGCAACAAAATGCTCGCCTGGAAACACGGTTTTCTCATAACTTCAGTGAAAATACTCCAAACAGCCCAAAACTTCACAGGTTTGGTAACGATGCAGCTATCAATGCATCTAAGCGTATTATGGGGTGTCATCAAATGCCGGTGACAGATCATTCACCATCAACTTAGTTCAGAAGTTTGCGGTTCAAATATTCTGCTGCTTTTCCAAGCCTTTTTACTTTCTTTTCTTCTCTCATCACACATTCAAGCCCCCAGTGTTCATGTCATTTCAATCTAAATTCTTCACTTTCTTCTTACACATTTCATTTCAATCTAAATTATTCACTTTCTTCTTACACATTTCACTTTAATCTAAATTATTCACTTTCTTCTTACACATTACATTTCAGCATAGCAGTTTAATGTCAGCTTTTCAGCATAAACCATTCCCACTAGCAATTTCTTCAGGAATTGCATTCTCTAGTTATGTTTATTATGCATATTGTGTATACTGTTTTTGTAAAAATCATGTGATAATTAAATAAATAAAAAAACATTTTAATAACGTTTAAGGTTCCCAGGGGTTGATACAGTGCCAGGTATCAGACTATTTAAACAAAGTTTACCCAGGATTCAGACACCTTCCCTGGCTTGTAAAATGCGGTGATGCGCCCTGGAGGTATCAGACTATTTAAACAGAGTTTACCCAGGATTCAGACACCTTCACTGGCTTGTAAAATGTGGTGATGCGCCCTGGAGGTATCAGACTATTTTAAACAACTTTTCTCCGCCTTTGAAACACTTATTCCTGGCTTTTAGCCTGTCATTTTTCTAAGATATGATTTAACATTGAAGCTCTCCTGGAAATTGACATATTCTGTCCATCTCCAGTAGAGCTTCAATGTTAAATGATATCTTGCAAAATGACAGGCTAAAAATCTCTTCCAAACGTTTAAAAACATTTCCCCCCCGACAATTTAAACATTATTTCTGGCTTGTAGAGTGCAGTGGTAGTATCAGACTATTTAAAGGGTTACCAGGGTGATGAGAACATCCTCCACAGGAGGGAGGGTGGTGCTGCTGTGAATAAGGACGAATATGGATGCCGATGGGCGGACGATAAAGCACCGCAAAATCCACCACCTTTAAGTGTTACCAGGGCCATGAGAACATCCTGCACAGGAGGGGTGGTGCTGTGAATAAGGACGAATATGGATGCCGATGGGCGGACGATAAAGCACCGCAAACTCCACCCCCCCTTTAAGGTTCCCACACTCTCACTCCCTAAGCGTCCAGGAGCGACGTTTGGTCAGTGTCCGTGGCGTCCAGTTGTGACGCTCATAGGCTCCTCAGCTTCATAAAGGGACGCAAATAGCTTTCAACTGATTGCAATGTATTCCCATCTGTGGCGGGATTTGACGCTCATGGAAGCACGGCATTCGTTTGTGTCGGCTGCCCTTAAAGGCAATATGAGCGTCCATTCCCATTGGATAACGGAGAATTGTACACCCGGATGTAAGTATTCCTCTTACTGTCGATTGATTTTACAGTGATATCTGCACTACTCATCGACTAAAAAACACCAGATTATCCTTGTTAATCACACAACATTGATTGGTTTAAATTGTGTGCAATGCTTTTGTATTTTTCCCCTTTGATTCGGAGAAACAAATTTTTTTTCGGAGTAAAGGATGGCAGAACTACACTACACTACCCAGAATCCTCAGCTATCGTTTGGACTACACCATGTGCTCTGTTTGACAAACCCCGTTTTTTTTCACCATTCTTTCCAATGGCTGGCGTCTATGTCACGTGATCTTCAAATTTCTCCCTGCAGAAAAAGAAAACATGACCGAACTTCGTTTTATTCTCGGTGGAAAATGCCTATTTTAAAGTTAGTTTGGTCATTAAAATGCGTTTCGATGTCATTTGATGCGAGAAATATGAGTTGTTATTTCAGATTATGTGTGCAGTGGATGTACATGATCTTTAGTTTGCTAGTTATTACGAAGATTACTTCAGGAAATTGCGACGTTTTCATTGTTACCAAGGTGGTTGCTAGGGACGCTGCTATCAATATTATTTCTGTTATGTTGTGTAACTGTTTAATGGTGTTATCTTTATTGCTACGCCCTTCCCGTCAATGTATAGTGTTGGTCCACAGCGCAAACATATTAGTTTAACAAAATCCGCATCTAAAGATAGCCTACGTTATTTTCCCCTGTGCATTTCCAGTCTCACATCTCACAGCACATCGTCATTAACAAATACCGGAAACAGACCGAAAACATTTAAAAAAAATAAATAATACTTTATTCCGAGTGTGCTTGCTTTTCTCTTTGAAAGTCATCACATAACGGCATTGTAATACACGGTTCGGCTGCATTAAATATTACATATCTGCCGTAGTTCTGTATTTATAGAGCCCTGATGAGAAGACTTCTAGACAAACATGAGGAACTGAAAACGTGACGTGGATCATAAATATATCAGCCATTAAACAACATCTTACATTTCTTTTCACACAATACGTCTCCTTGCAGTATCAACACTAATTCGGCTGACTTTTACATTTGATCCAATTGGTAGATAGGCTGTATTTACACCATAAAGGTGCACAGCTGATATAAAGGGACACCTAGCGGTTAAAGCATGTTATTGAATTTCATTATTTGTATTATTAGATATTAATAGGATCCCTATAAAGTATATTCATTACTCGTTATTCTCTACTAATAGTTAATTAAAGACTGTATATAATGACTATTTTGCACATCCCTTTCAAGATTTCAAGATTTTCTAAGGTTTATTGACATATCATATAGGCCTACACAACTATGGTGTAGTTCTGCATTGAATGAAAAACTTGGGTCGCAGGTTCCTCAATAGTGCATTACAAGACATCTATCAATATTTGTGCATACCTCCAGCAATGTTAACTTTGTTGAAGCACTTATTTTAACTGATATTATACATAATGTATTATACTCTTATAAGATGTATGTAGATATTTCATCTCCGGCCTTGTCAGGTATTGAACAATCAATAAATAAAGAACACAGAATTGTTAAATATAAAACACAGAATTTGTGTGATTATACTAAATGATTTACAAATAAACACCACTGCATATTTACAACTACGCGGTGGACCTGTTCAAATCCAGTTTTGGACAGTCTGCCGTGGTTCCATCCCATTTCAAGTGCTGTTCGAGAATCGGCGTAACCCTCGGAGCACACTCTCCAATCACAGAGCTTGAGGGCTATCACAGGGTTTGTCAAACAGAGCACATGGTGTAGTCCAAACGATAGCTGGGGATTCTGGGTAGTGTAGTGTCTTCTGCCATCCTTTACTCAGAAAAAATATTTGTTTCTCCGAATCGAAGGGGAAAAATACAAAAGCATTGCACACAATTTAAACCAATCAATGTTGTGTAATTAACAAGAATACTCTGGTGTTTTTTAGTCGATGAGTAGTGCAGATATCACTGTAAAATCAATTGACAGTAAGAGGAATACTTACTTTCGGGTGTACAATTCTCCGTTATCCAATGGGAATGGACGCTCATATTGCCTTTAAGGGCAGCCGACACAAACGAATTCCGTGCTTCCATGAGCGTCAAATCCCGCCGCAGATGGGAATACATTGCAAACAGTTGAAAGCTATTTGCGTCCCTTTATGACGCTGAAGGAGCCTAGGAGCGTCACAACTGCACGCCACGGACACTGACCAAACGTCGCTCCTGGACGCTTAGGGAGTGAGAGTGTGTTGAAAAGAAACATGTAGGGACAGGTGAAGTCAGTAAAACACAGGAGGAGGATATGGATAGGGAAACACATATGGACAAAACAGAAGAGGAGAAGAAAACATGGGGTGAGCAGGTGGAGGTTGCTGAGATGGAGGTCTCCAGCTCATTGGGCATAAATACTGGTCTGATTTCTCTAGATCGGGAAAAGGCTTTTGACCGCGTTGAGCACAGCTTCCTCTGGAAAGTAATGGAGAAGTTTGGGTTCAGCGCTGGTTTCATAGCCAAGATCAAGGTGTTGTATAATAAGAATAAGAGTGTGCTGAAGTTCAACGATGGGCTGTGTGCTCCTTTTAGAGTGTGTAGAGGGGTCCGGCAGGGCTGTGCTCTGTCTGGCATGCTCTATGCACTCTCCTTAGAACCCCTCCTCAACAAAATACGCTCCAAACTGCAAGGGCTGTTTTTACCTGGTTTTAATGGAAGCATGGTTTTATCAGCGTATGCAGATGATATCATTGTTTTTATTAGAGACCAAAAGATACAGACATTTAGTTAACATCGTGAGGGATTGTAGTTCAGCATCGGCAGCGAGGGTGAATTGGAGGAAAAGTGAGGCCCTCGCTGCCTCACTCACGCTGTGAGTGGAGTGGCGGTCTCCCAGTTCTTCCCCAGAACATGACATGGAAAAAAGATGGGCTAAAGTACCTGGGTGTGTTCTTGGGAAACACAAATATAGTCCTGAAGAACTGGGAGGACATCATAGGAAAGATAGAGGGAAAGCTGTCCAAGTGGAAGTGGCTGCTCCCTCAGATGTCTTTTAAAGGTAGAGTGTTGGTTTTAAACAACCTTGTGGCATCCCAACTGTGGCACCGTCTTACCTGTGTGGACCCTCCCTCAGGCTTACTAGCCCGAATACAAAAGAAGTTGGTAGATTTCTTTTGGGATGGTCTACACTGGGTGCCACAGGGGTGCTGTTTTTATCTAGAGAGGAGGGGGGAAAGGGCCTTATCCACCTGGCCAGCCGAACAGCCACTTAGGATACAGTTTTTACAGAGGTATTTGACCGGCCCGGCTGATTTGGTGTGGAGAGATGTGAGCAGCTGCATTCTCCGATGCGTGAGTAACCTGGGGCTGAATGCTGCTCTGTTTTTAACTGATTTAAACATAAGTGGGTTACCTCCTTTTTATCAGGGTGTTTTTAAATCTTGGGCCCTTTTTCACCATGAAAGGTGTCCAAAGACTGACTTTCTGTACTGGTTGTTGAAAGAGCCTCTGATTCATAAAGCCAGGTTGGACGTCAGCAGCAGCGAAACGTCCGGCCTGACGGTGGCGCTGTGCCGATCCAAGACCCTGTGCCTTCAGCAGTTGGTGGATGCAGTGGGGCCGGAGCTGAGCGATGCCCAGGCCTTGGGCTCTCTGCTGGGTCTGCACTCTGTCCGGGTGGCCGAGAGGATCCTACAACTCTGGAGCCAGATCCTCTCCCCTGATGAAAAAAGACTGTTAAGGAGCTACGGACAGGGAAGAGCCAAGCCGGACCCAGCAGACCCTTTCCCGGAGATCTACCTGAGCCCAGGGCTTGGAGAACTGACCGGCCCCCTGCTCAAGGTCGCAAACCAAGGACAAATGACTATCCACAAAGCTGACAAGAAAACACTATACATGAACATTGTAAAGACGACCAACAAAAATGCACTGAAGGACAGGGCCTCCACTGTGTGGAGCACCAGACTGGGTGCAGGAAGCGGACCAGGCCCACAGTGGAGGATTTTATACAAACCTCCCATTAAAAAAACGTACTGCCGATCTCCAGTGGAGAATTTTACACGGTGCCGTCGCCTGTAATTCTTTTATCTCCATTATTAATCCTGCTGTTTTTAACAAGTGTCCATTTTGTGGTTTTAGAGAGACTGTTTTCCATGTTTTTACAGAGTGCCAGAGACTCACAGGTTTCTTCTCTCTTTTAACATCGGTTTTTAGTCGTTTTAGTATAGCTTTTACCGAGAGTGTTTTTATCATGGGGGTTCCATATAAAAAGACGAACAAGGAAAAGTGGCAGCTCCTGAATTACCTCTCTGGCGAAGCAAAAATGGCCATTTATTTAAGCAGGAAAAATAGGGTTGAAAATAAGAAAGGGGAAGAGGCAAAAGCGATCTGGCTGTGTAACATCAGAGTTTTTATAAACACATTGGGGACTAGGACGCAAGTAGTATTACACATGTTCCTTTCGTCAAAAAAGTGACAGGTGGTGTGACAGGTCACACCTCTCCCTACTTATGCAAATGAGCTAAGTCTCTTTGATGTCAGATTGGCGTGAAAGACCCCCTGGAGTGATTCTTTTATTGTATCAATTAAGATAGTTAAGGTATTTGACCCCTGACCCCAAGAGTGGAGTAATTGCCCCACAATTAGATTAGCCCCAGGCACCCCCTTTTGTGTATAGGTCTTTTATTGTATCAATTAAGATAGTTAAGGTATTTGACCCCTGACCCCAAGAGTGGAGTAATTGCCCCGCAATTAGATTAGCCCCAGGCACCCCCTTTGTGTATAGGTCTTTTATTGTATCAATTAAGATAGTTAAGGTATTTGACCCCTGACCCCGAGAGTGGAGTAATTGCCCCGCAATTAGATTAGCCCCAGGCACCCCTTTGTGTATAGGTCTTTTGTTGTATTGATTAAGATAGTTAAGGTATCTGACCCCTGACCCCGAGAGTGGAGTAATTGCCCCGCAATTAGATTAGCCCCAGGCACCCCCTCTGTTGTATAGGTCTTTTTGATGTATTGAATAAGATAGTCTCTTTGACCCCTCCCCCTCAGAGCCCTTTGTTGTCTAATCTAATTAGCCTTTGATGCCTGCCCCTTTGATGTGTAATTTTACACTGATGAAAGCCTCTGTATAAATGACTAGGCTACGACCATATAGAGATATGCTCAAAAATAAATTAAAAAAAGACAGACAATTCAGCTTACCAAGTCAACCGTCTGAAGCGCCAGTCAAGAAACGAATGCGGCATAGGGGGGTGGGTTCAGAGTACAGCCTCTTTCTGGTCATGTGTGTTGGAGGAGGGGCTCTGTAAGGAAGGTTGAAGGAACGAGCAGGATTTCTCCCCCGGTTTGACTGCAAAAGACTCTGACTTTTCTCCAAGGGGCTCAGCCTACCCCTCAACATAACAAGCCCCACCTTTCCTCACCAGATCATTTTAAAAATGAGAACCCTTCAAGGACATTATAGTTTTCAGCGTACTCTTTAGTTGTAGGTTTGTGAACTAATGTATAATTACTTTTATTAACTATAGGTTTGCATCCATTAAAGTGTATCTTACAGTTCCTTTGTGAGTGAATTACACACAAATATGCAGAGTGTCACTAATATATATATATATATATATATTCTTTATTTAACCAGGTAAAAAAAATCTCTTTTCCAAGAGTGACCTGGCCAAGAAGGGCAGCATGTACATATAAAACACAGACATGAAAGGCAGACAAATACAGCTGTAAAACACAAATAAAATGGCACATTAGCCAGTCAATATGCGAAGTAAAACAAACTATTAAAATCATTCAAAAACTGGTTGTACTTTCAAAATATAGCTCACTCGAGATGGTTTCTCCAAAATGACAGGGTTTGCATCCATTAAAGTGTATCTTACAGTTCATTTGTGAAAAGTCTCTCTGAAGAGAGGAAATAATAAAACAATTTAAAAACATAATCTTTGTCTTTTATAATTACTTTACACCACTATAAGGAAACCCAATATGAGGCTGTATGGTGTACTATTAGATTTTGTTGTAGGCAACAAAGAGAGGTTTTCTTAAAATGTGTTTCTGCTCCATTTCACTCCATGAAGCCTCCAGCTTGTACAAGGGTTCCGCCTCCACTCAACATAACATGTCCCGCCCTCCTCACTAGATCATTTAAAAGTAAGGGGATGGAAATAGACGAAAAATAAATACGCTCAAACTAGATAACAGGCCAGTCATTTCCAATCACCAAGGCACTTTTCAAAAAAGAAAAATGGCAAAGAGAAGCATAGATATGGGTTTAATCAGCGAGACGCCTGTGACAACGTACAGCCATCAGTCCGGAACGCCAATCAAGAAACGAATGCAATATATGTGCCGGGTTCAGACGCCTCCAGCCGAAGAACTTCATGAAGAATGGAATCTGAAAAATGGCGATGTTTGGGGTTATGTATTCAACTATATGGCGAATGAACTGCATTTCTACAATCTGAAGAATGGAGAAACGTACGGACCCCCGCAGTGTTAAAGCGACACTGACCTCAACAGATTGGGCTGTGTTAACTCTGGTGTCTTCCAGAGATCTCCACGCAACCACGGTACCGGAAGAAGTAGTGCATCAAGAAACCATAGTGGAACCAGCGGTGTACAAGATATTTGCAAAGAAAAGCAAAGAAACACAGACAGCATGCGAGATCAAAGAAGAGATTTCATCGCCGCCCCTCAATGTGGAGGAAGAAAGAGTTATTTCCCCGCTGCCAGAAGTGAGAAGAGTCCTGACAAGCACCGTCTGGGAAACTAAAAGCGGACCATCGGGGCGATGGTATTACCGTGCAAGCCATTTGGAGACGCTGGGGAAGGACCCCTCTGATGATTTTGTTTTGGAGATTTTTAATTCTACATGTGGAGTATTTCAGACAGCAGTGCGGGTACCATTGACTGCTTGGCTGAAAATGATTGATGGAAAAGCTACAAAGCTTAAAGAACTTTTAAACAGAGTCAGACATCGATGGACATTATACTGGTGAAAAAGAATCTCACCTTTACAGAGGACTCTGCCTCCCACTCAACATAACAAGTCACACCCTCCCTCACCAGATCATTTTAAACTAAGGACCCCTCAAGAAAGACATTGTGTATTCTACCTATGTAAAAAGAATGTCGGGGTTGTCTCTGTATCAAGAAGATGTGTTTAAAAATGAATTTTGTGAAAAATACCAACTGTGTGAGAGACGTCATAAAGACACTCATTTTAACCACAGTGTTTGTTCTCTACAAATGTTTTAAGATTGTTACAAAATGTAAAAAATAAAAATAAAAGGTATGGAGACTAAATTAATTCAGGTGACTCTGGCTTTATTAGGAAAACAAACATATAATACAAAGGGGTTAGGGGTTAAATGTAACCATCGTGGACTTAATAGTCTAACAAAATACTTTTATCTGAATACATTTGTTCTTTTTAAGCGCACTTATTGAAATTATTTATTTATTATTTCAGTGGAACAATCCAGTTTTTGTTAACATTAACGCTTTCTTCTCTTTTTCTTGTGTTACTAAGATACTTTTAGACACACTTTGGCGTATGCAAACACTTGTTCAGATAAACAAGGTTTTTTCTTTTCTGATAAACTTACATTTTTAGTTATTTTATGTTACCAAGATACTTTGAGATACACCCTGATGTACGCAACTATACTTTTCTGACTTTTTTCTGTAAAATCGTGACAAAACTATTACTTGTTCTTAAATGATGACCTATTGCTGGAGATGAGATGAAAAAGCTACAACGCTTAAAGAACTTTTTTCTAAAAACTCTTAATTCTATAATTGACTACCCCCATTCAACGCAATAAGCCCTACCCTCCACTCAGCAAATCATCTAAAACGAAGGACCTCGCTAAGACGACCGTTGTAAACTAGCCATGGAGCAGAGAAAAGCCAAGACTCCCCCCGCGAGTTGCAGCCAGGAACAGAGTCCACCAGCAACACCACCATGTGGGAAACCCGAATCTTGCAATACTACTGCTGCTGATTTTGCTCCTTGGGCCAAAACGTCTCTGTTTATGGACACAGTGAAAGCGGTGTTGGTTGATATTGTGGAGAGGGTGATACATCGGTACAGAGAAGAAATATGCAACGGGTGCCGAGTCAGTCACCCCGGCCAGAGGCAACACGATTTTCTGAATGACATGTCCGATTTTTACTTCAGAAACAATTACAACGCGTTAATGAAAAGACTCTGGCTCACCGACTTCATTACTGAGATCGACCAGACTCTTAATGCTTTTGGTATTTGTTCAACACATTCGCAGCAGTCGGTTAGCGGGAGATGAACTATAAGATTATTATGATCCGGTAATGGCTCTACAACACCATCCTCTAGTTTAAATTTCTTCACTTTGTTTCTTTTTCTTTTCACCTTCCTCTTTTTGTCTTTTTAGTTTTCCGTCCTATGGTCCCTTTCTTTTCATTCGCATTCTGCGTTTGCTTTAATTTTTCTTTTCCTTTTCATGTTGCTTTTCTTCGTTTTTTCTTTACTTTTTCTATTCTTTTCTGCTAATTGTCGTTTGCGATCTTGGCGAGTGGTATGAGATATACTGTTTCTATAAAGGTTATCTATAATACCATCTTTTAAAGAAAGATATCTTCATATGTCATGTTATCATGGTCCTCTTTTGTCCTAAAGACCTTACATGGATATGATATAGACGAGAGCTCTTCTTCTGGGACATCCTCTCCCCTACTTTGTAACATCCAGTCATTAAGCCCGTATCCATTATCCTGGTGATAATACGGGCAGGCTACATCAGACTTGGTTTTTCTCAGATCCATGGCTAGTTTTTAACGGTCGTCCTTAGTTTTATATGATTTGCTGAGTTGGTGGGACATATTGCGTTGAGTGGGAGGCTTCATCTGTAGAAAGTACTCTGTTTCAGTAGATTTGGTTAAGAATCTGACTCTTAATGGCAGTTTTGTCATTTTGAGGGTATTTCAGTGAAACAAGGCTGTTTTTGAACATTTGACAGATTTATGCTTAAAATTCTCTGAGAAAGTTACCGAAAGATACACTTTTCTTTTAAAAAGCTGAAAAAGTAGATAATGAAGTGTGCTTTGTGTGTACAGACACACAGAAAAACACTGAAAAACACTGAAAAACACAACAAGAAGGACTGTAATACACATGTATCAGACACGCTCCCCTTGCTATAATGATGACAACAGTTTTTAGATGTAAAAAAACACTTTTTTTATTTTTTCACACACAAAATCAATAGTTATACTGATTGTAGCATCCCCAGGACAGTCTCCAGCTTAGAATTCCCCATATTACTGGAGATATCGTGATGGAGTTTTTTCACTTCAGTCAAAATATTCACGTGTATGCTGTTTTCAACACACAGATGCATTACATCTACAAACAGAGCATACAATGAGAGCACATGATACACTTTTGATGTTTGTTTCATTTCTGAAATAATGTTACAGAATGTTTCGGAAAATGAAGATTCCAGGACCACTTTAAATGTTTCGTTTACAATCGTTTCCCAATGACCCGGAATAGTACTGCCAGAACGAACGATATCCAAAATGTCTTCTAGTTTACAAACTTCAGCCATTCTTTTTACACAGGGGTCACTACTCGTTCTGTTTTCAATCGTCCCCATCATCACACTTATTAAATGGGTAAGGACTACATTATGATCAATATATACAGAGCGTTTTGCATAGTAGTTTCCCATTTTTATTTTACTTAAAGAAAAAAGTCACTGTATCGAACAAGTCCCTGGCTTCTCCATCCAACTGCTGGTTGTTAGTCTTCTTCTTCTCCATCCAACTCGGCATGGATCTTTTCAAGTCTCTCCTTGAGGCATCTGCAATTTTTTGAGATTGTGAAGAAAAGCCTCCGAAGCGCCTTGGATCCTCCAATCATCCGTGAAAAATGTCTTTATCATTAAGAGTCTGGTCGATCTCAGTAATGAAGTCGGTGAGCCAGAGTCTTTTCATTAACGCGTTGTAATTGTTTCTGAAGTAAAAATCGGACATGTCATTCAGAAAATCGTTGTTGCCTCTGGCCGGGGTGACTGACTCGGCACCCGTTGCATATTTCTTCTCTGTACAGATGTATCACCCTCTCCACAATATCAACCAACACCGCTTTCACTGTGTCCATAAACAGAGACGTTTTGGCCCAAGGAGCAAAATCAGCAGCAGTAGTATTGCAAGATTCGGGTTTCCCACATGGTGGTGTTGCTGGTGGAGTCTGTTCCTGGCTGCAACTCGCGGGGGGAGTCTTGGCTTTTCTCTGCTCCATGGCTAGTTTACAACGGTTGTCTTAGCGAGGTCCTTCGTTTAGATGATTTGCTGAGTGGAGGGTAGGGCTTATTGCGTTGAATGGGGTAGTCAATTATTAGAATTGAGAGTTTTTAGAAAAAGTTCTTTAAGCGTTGTAGCTTTTCATCTCATCTCCAGCAATAGGTCATCATTTAAGAACAAGTAATAGTTTTGTCACGATTCTACAGAAAAAAAGTCAGAAAAGTATAGTTGCGTACATCAGGGTGTATCTCAAAGTATCTTGGTAACATAAAATAACTAAAAATGTAAGTTTATCAGAAAAGAAAAAACCTTGTTTATCTGAACAAGTGTTGCATACGCCAAAGTGTGTCTAAAAGTATCTTAGTAACACAAGAAAAAGAGAAGAAAGCGTTAATGTTAACAAAAACTGGATTGTTCCACTGAAATAATAAATAAATAATTTCAAAAGTGCGCTTAAAAAGAACAAATGTATTCAGATAAAAGTATTTTGTTAGACTAATAAGTCCACGATGGTTACATTTAACCCATAACCCCTTTGTATTATATCTTTGTTTTCCTAATAAAAGCCAGAGTCACCTGAATTAATTTAGCTCCATACCTTTTATTTTATTTTTTACATTTTGTAACAATCTTAAAACATTTGTAGAGAACAAACACTGTGGTTTAAAATGAGTGTCTTTATGACGTCTCTCACACAGTGGTATTTTTCACAAAATTCATTTTTAAACACATCTTCTTGATACAGAAACAACCCCCGACATTCTTTTTACATAGGTAGAATACACAATGTCTTTCTTGAGGGGTCCTTAGTTTAAAATGATCTGGTGAGGAGGGTGTGACTTGTTATGTTGAGTGGGAGGCAGAGTCCTCTGTAAAGGTGAGATTCTTTTTCACCAGTATAATGTCCATCGATGTCTGACTCTGTTTAAAAAGTTCTTTAAGCTTTGTAGCTTTTCCATCAATCATTTTCAGCCAAGCAGTCAATGGTACCCGCACTGCTGTCTGAAATACTCCACATGTAGAATTAAAAATCTCCAAAACAAAATCATCAGAGGGGTCCTTCCCCAGCGTCTCCAAATGGCTTGCACGGTAATACCATCGCCCCGATGGTCCGCTTTTAGTTTCCCAGACGGTGCTTGTCAGGACTCTTCTCACTTCTGGC
>JAMFTG010002321.1:0-40340 GCA_023974075.1 Chaenocephalus aceratus
AGGTGGGTAGGTGGGTAGGTAGGGAGGTAGGTATATATAAGCCATAAAGTGATATATAATATAAACACATAAATATTCTTACTTTAAACTGCTTTATGAAGTTTTCTGTTTCTCGGTGTATATTGAGGATTAGCCTCCTAACAATCAACCAGTTTGGATTCAGGACTTTGTATACATTGTTTTCTTATAAATAAGTAACTGGTAGCTAATTATGACAGATAATAAGTACAACAAGTGCATTATATTCCCTGACTGTGGAATTGATAATGAAGAGAGATACACAGAAAGTACTAACTTGAGCATGTTGGTGTAAAAAAGCTCAGTTGTTGATGTTTTTAAGCTAAAGTTACTGAAGACATTGTGTCCCCTTCTACCAGGTGAGCTCTGCTGCTTCACGAACTGCTTCCACTCACAACAAAGTGAATTCAACAGATTTAAACATCGCTTTTAGCTTGTTTTCGCAACAATAACAGTATTTAATGAGGTTAAACCGGATAAAAGCAGATATCTTAACGTTTCTTTTTACCTTCAGGGCGTTAAAAACAAACGTCCTTCTTGTTTTACCGGTCCGTGTTTCTCCTTCCGTCTTCTATCCGTTATCTTTTCATTTTATTTAACAAAACAAACCAAACTTAAACCGCTTTAAAAAAAAGCTACCAACTTAAAGGAAGCGTCAAAGATACCCGGAAGTGTTTTCTTACGTTCCTTACGTTGTGGCTGACGCAGAGGGGGCGCTTGATGTGTTATTCCTGTGCAAACCGGAGGGGCGGGGACATCCTCTTTTCACACAAAATGAACCCAGGATTTCCAATTTTTTTATTTTATATTATTAGTACATTTCATAAAGACACATCTCAGTATGATAAAGTGAAGGTTTCGTGTCATTTAACATGTTTTATTTATTTTCCAAACCCCTTAAATTGTTAAGAGGTAAGAATGCAACGCACTTATTTTGAATAGTAGAATATAGCTTTTGGACAAAATATAAACATTCATTGATGCATTAAAGATATCATATTATTGAATTTCCGTTCTCTTAACGTACATATATTTTCCTGTCACATATAGTAGAATAAGAGGGTGGCACATAATGGAAATAAGTACCACAAAAATGTACTTAAATACGGTAATTAATCACTTTTGTTCCCAACCTGCCTTTCTTTGTATATACAATATATTAATATACACTCTATATACACTGTTGATGTTGGAAGTGATACCATATATGATTTTAAGGGTTACAAATATGCTCTAAATGTGATGTTTCCCTGTGTCACGCCCATCGAAGCTCCTGCTCCGCTTAAAGATATGATATTATTGAATTTCCCTTCTCTTAAAGTACACATATTTTCCTGTGCGATGTATAGTCGAATAGGAGGGTGGCACATAATGGAAATACAGGGTTATAAGTCGGCTGTGATTGTCGTTGGTGATGCGTTCCTGTGTTACGCCCATCGTCCGCTGGAGGCGAAGTTTCTGCTCATGCTGTAGACGGTGGGCGAGCTCTGGTGCTTCCCCCACGCCGAGAGAGGCACCACGACGATGGAGGCGTTATCCTCCGAGCCGTACTGCAGCGCCTGCAGACACACACAGAACAAAGAGGGTAACGTCTCGGCTGTTGTTGCCAAGCGACGGAGTTTAGGACGTTCGTTTTCCACCTCACGTTTTTACCGTTAAACCGATTCCGTGTTTTTAAAGCGTAGACTCGCTGGTCGTGTTTGTTTTGCGAGAATGTCAGGTTCAAACATTCGGCTGTGTTTTGTATATCAGTCGCGCACCTGCTGAGCGATGACCTCTGCGGCCTCGGTGGGGTCGTGGCACTTGTTGATGACATCACAGATTTCCTGGTCGCTCAGCAGGAAGTTGATGCCGTCGGTGGTCAGAGCGAGAAACGAGTCGGTGTCGTGATTCAGCTGCGAAGACACACACACACACACACACACACACACACACACACACACACACACACACACACACACACACACACTCCAATTTGTCCCCATAAGGGAGGCGAGTCCCCACACGTGACTGTGTAGACAGATTTAGGTCCCCACAAGGATAGTAATGCCAGGACACACACACACACCCACCCACACACACACCCACACACACACACACACACACACACCCACCCACACCCACCCACACACACACCCACCCACCCACCCACACACACACACACCCACACCCACACACACACACACACACACACACACACCCCTACACACACACACACACACACACACACACACACACACACACACACACACACACACACACACACACACACACACACACACACACACACACACACACACAACACCCCTTGCTGCTAATACCAACTATGTGCGATATATATATATAGGCGTGTGGCGTAGTGGATAGAGCCTTGGTGTTGGCGTCAGGGGGGCACAGGTTCAAACCCCGCTGCAGTCAGCATGTCGTTGTGTCCCAGAGACGCTTCACCCCAAAGTGCCCTCAGTGTTGAGTATGTTAGTCTCTTTGGATAAACGCGTGTAACATGTAATAGATGCCGTTAATAACTGTAATAAATACCTGGCTGCTAAATCCTCAGAACTGTCACAGGATGTTCTCGTATCATATTCTATTTTGTATTTGATTATATGTTGGAGGCGCTCAGGAGAAGGTGGCTGTAACGATGACACTTCCCTCTCTGTGGGACGAATAAAGGGATTCTGATCGTATCTTAGATATTAACTACGTAGTGTGTATTAGTGGTGTGTATTTGTGTGTATTAGTAGTGTGTATTTGTGTGTACTGACGGTGACCCGGCGTGTTTCCGGCTCTGCGATGACGCCGCTGGTTTTCAGGTGAAAGTCTCCGATGCTGCGCGTCATGGCGAGGCGTCCGTTAACGTGAGAAACACCGGCGCTGTTCCACGTCACGAAGCCCCCGCACCGCTTTATCCTGACACACACACACACACACACACACACACACACACACACACACACACACACAGAATTTCCATTTTGTAAGTATTAAATAACCCAAAAAAGTACTAGTTAAATAATTAGAAAGTAAATAGAGACACAAGAGACATTTAAATAGTTCTGATAAATGTCTGACATGCGTGATTTTTATTTAAAATATTAGAGAAATATACAAAATATATGTGAAATAAGTTAAAATATATGAGGCACACAGATAATAATACAAAGTTCAACACATTTGAGAAATCCCTCCAAAAAATGTATGAAAAAAATCAGTTATGTATATTATTTATATATATATATATATATATTGTGTATATATATATATATATATATTGTGTATATGTACCTCTCCCTCTCGTCCCTCAGGTCGGGGCAGTGATCACGGGTGAGTTTCTTCGCCTCCCCCCCTCGGCTCAGGATGGCCCGGCTGTCTCCAGCGTTGCCGACCACGAGCTCCTCGCCCCGCAGCATAGCAACCGTCGCCGTGGTGCCCGCAGTCAGGAAGGAGGCTGAGGTGCATGATGGGAGATGTAGTTTTTTAAGTGAGTATTTTGTAATATTTTATTTAGTTCGAAAGTGTAAAACAATAATACAACAAATAATATTAATAATGAAATGAAACAAGAGAATTATGATACTGTAGATAAATAACAATACAATTAAACTTTTACCATTTTAAAAGAGTATTTAAGATGGTTTACTATCTCAGTATGATGTGTGTGTGTGTGTGTGTGTGTGTGTGTGTGTGTGTGTGTGTGTCTCACGGTTGTTGAAGTAGCTGAGATGTGTGTGTGTGTGTGTGTGTGTGTCTCACGGTTGTTGAAGTAGCTGAGATGTGTGTGTGTGTGTGTGTGTCTCACGGTTGTTGAAGTAGCTGAGATGTGTGTGTGTGTGTGTGTGTGTGTGTGTGTGTGTCTCACAGTTGTTGCAGTAGCTGAGATGTGTGTGTGTGTGTGTGTGGTGTGTGTGTGTGTCTCACGGTTGTTGCAGTAGCTGAGATGTGTGTGTGTATGTGTGTGTGTGTGTGTGTGTGTCTCACAGTTGTTGAAGTAGCTGAGATGTGTGTGTGTGTGTGTGTGTGTGTGTGTCTCACGGTTGTTGCAGTAGCTGAGATGTGTGTGTGTGTGTGTGTGTGTGTGTCTCACAGTTGTTGAAGTAGCTGAGATGTGTGTGTGTGTGTGTGTGTGTCTCACGGTTGTTGCAGTAGCTGAGATGTGTGTGTGTGTGTGTGTGTGTGTGTGTGTGTCTCACGGTTGTTGCAGTAGCTGAGATGTGTGTGTGTGTGTGTGTGTGTGTGTGTCTCACGGTTGTTGCAGTAGCTGAGATGTGTGTGTGTGTGTGTGTGTGTGTGTGTCTCACGGTTGTTGAAGTAGCTGAGATGTGTGTGTGTGTGTGTGTGTGTGTGTGTGTCTCACGGTTGTTGCAGTAGCTGAGATGTGTGTGTGTGTGTGTGTGTGTGTGTGTGTGTGTGTCTCACGGTTGTTGAAGTAGCTGAGATGTGTGTGTGTGTGTGTGTGTGTGTGTGTGTGTGTGTGTCTCACGGTGTTGCAGTAGCTGAGATGTGTGTGTGTGTGTGTGTGTGTGTCTCACGGTTGTTGAAGTAGCTGAGATGTGTGTGTGTGTGTGTGTGTGTGTGTCTCACGGTTGTTGAAGTAGCTGAGATGTGTGTGTGTGTGTGTGTGTGTGTGTGTGTGTCTCACGGTTGTTGCAGTAGCTGAGATGTGTGTGTAGAGCTTTATCCACGTCTAGAAAAGCTTTCTTTAAAACTCTCTCCAGGTCGTCGTCCTCCTCCAGAGCGTCTCTGCAGATTCAAAACAAAAATTCCAAAAAAAAAATAACAATAATAAGTAAAGTAAATAATAAGTATCAAACTCGTCCCTGAACGTGTAGCAGTACTTGATAAATAAGTAAATACTAATATCACCTGATGTATTTCTCCATGAAGGTGTAGCAGTACTCGGCGGCGTGCGGCCCTCCGTGCCCGTCGAACACGGCGTACAGTTGAATGTTTTCGTGGATCCGAGCGACTCGGAGCCGGTCCTCGTTTTGTTTCCTCAGACCCAGAACGGAGGAGGAGCCGACCCGGGAAACGCTCGCCTGAGAAACACGACCAGATCAGAACGCATTTTAATTATCTCAAGTAGAAGTACACACATCCTTTAATCAAGTAGAAGTACACACATCCTTTACTCAAGTAGAAGTACACACATCCTTTACTCAAGTATAAGTACACACATCCTTTACTCAAGTAGAAGTACACACATCCTTTAATCAAGTAGAAGTACACACATCCTTTACTCAAGTAGAAGTACACACACCATTTACTCAAGTAGAAGTACACACATCCTTTACTCAAGTAGAAGTACACACATCCTTTACTCAAGTAGAAGTACAATCATCCTTTACTCAAGTAGAAGTACACACATCCTTTACTAAAGTAGAAGTACACACATCTTTTACTCAAGTAGAAGTACACACATCCTGTACTCAAATAGAAGTACACACATCCTTTACTCAAGTAGAAGTACACACATCCTTTACTCAAGTAGAAGTACACACATCCTTTACTCAAGTAGAAGTACACACATCCTTTACTCAAGTAGAAGTACACACATCCTTTACTCAAGTAGAAGTACAATCATCCTTTACTCAAGTAGAAGTACAATCATCCTTTACTCAAGTAGAAGTACACACATCCTTTACTCAAGTAGAAGTACACACATCCTTTACTCAAGTAGAAGTACAGATACACGAAAGTACAGGTATTTGTGTTCAAGATGTAAGAAGTAGAAAGTACAGGTATTTGAGTTCAACATGTAAGAAGTAGAAAGTACAGGTATTTGTGTTCAACATATAAGAAGTAGAAAGTACAGGTATTTGAGTTCAACATGTGAGAAGTAGAAAGTACAGGTATTTGAGTTCAACATGTAAGAAGTAGAAAGTACAGGTATTTGAGTTCAACATGTAAGAAGTAGAAAGTACAGGTATTTGAGTTCAACATGTGAGAAGTAGAAAGTACAGGTATTGAGTTCAACATGTAAGAAGTAGAAAGTACAGGTATTTGAGTTCAACATGTGAGAAGTAGAAAGTACAGGTATTTGAGTTCAACATGTGAGAAGTAGAAAGTACAGGTATTTGAGTTCAACATGTAAGAAGTAGAAAGTACAGGTATTGAGTTCAACATGTAAGAAGTAGAAAGTACAGGTATTTGAGTTCAACATGTGAGAAGTAGAAAGTACAGGTATTTGAGTTCAACATGTAAGAAGTAGAAAGTACAGGTATTTGAGTTCAACATGTGAGAAGTAGAAAGTACAGGTATTTGAGTTCAACATGTGAGAAGTAGAAAGTACAGGTATTTGAGTTCAACATGTAGAAGTAGAAAGTACAGGTATTTGAGTTCAACATATAAGAAGTAGAAAGTACAGGTATTTGAGTTCAACATATAAGAAGTAGAAAGTACAGGTATTTGAGTTCAACATGTAAGAAGTAGAAAGTACAGGTATTTGAGTTCAACATGTGAGAAGTAGAAAGTACAGGTATTTGAGTTCAACATGTGAGAAGTAGAAAGTACAGGTATTTGAGTTCAACATATAAGAAGTAGAAAGTACAGGTATTTGAGTTCAACATGTGAGAAGTAGAAAGTACAGGTATTTTGTTCAACATATAAGAAGTAGGACAGTACAGGTATTTGAGTTCAACATATAAGAAGTAGAAAGTACAGGTATTTGAGTTCAACATATAAGAAGTAGAAAGTACAGGTATTTGAGTTCAACATGTAAGAAGTAGAAAGTACAGGTATTTGAGTTCAACATGTGAGAAGTAGAAAGTACAGGTATTTGAGTTCAACATGTGAGAAGTAGAAAGTACAGGTATTTGAGTTCAACATGTGAGAAGTAGAAAGTACAGGTATTTGAGTCAACATGTGAGAAGTAGAAAGTACAGGTATTTGGGTTCAACATGTAAGAAGTAGAAAGTACAGGTATTTGAGTTTCAACATGTGAGAAGTAGAAAGTACAGGTATTTGGGTTCAACATGTGAGAAGTAGAAAGTACAGGTATTTGAGTTCAACATGTAAGAAGTAGAAAGTACAGGTATTTGAGTTTCAACATGTAAGAAGTAGAAAGTACAGGTATTTGTGTTCAACATGTAAGAAGTAGAAAGTACAGGTATTTGAGTTCAACATGTAAGAAGTCAAAGTAAAAAGTCGTCAGGAAAATAAGTAGTGGAGTAAAGTACTGATACCAGAAACATGTACTTAAGTACAGTAACAAAGTATTTGTACTCCACTGCTCCCCCCTCTGGATTTGGTCCATGTTCTCCCGGTACCTGTGGGCTGTGTTTCCCGTATCTGATGCTGGACGGCAGGAGAACCGGTTCTTCTATCCGGTCGTCCCAAATCCCGAACGAGTCCCAGGCGACGGGTCGGACGCTGACGGCGCCGCTAACAAACCGAACTCCAACACCTCTGTTCGAGGCCCCGCCCACCTGCAGGACGACCAATCAAAGCAGAGAATAAACTATTAAGGTCAGGCGGAGATCAAATGGGATGAAGAAGGATAATTAAATAAATGTGGAAATGTAAAAGTCAAAAAAATAAATATAATTTTTTTTAAATAAATATAAAAAATGTGATAAATAAATTATTCAAAAGACAAATATAAATAATTATAAGCATTTTAATAAATTTTCACATTAATCTTTTAATTTATTTCCATTAATATTATTTAGATTTTGGAAAATATTATTACAATTATTATTTCTATATACATTTGTTCACAATTCTTTTGAGTATATTTAATTTTAAATAGGAATGTATGTATTTTATTGTGCATTTCTTGCTTTTAATTGTCTTTTTTCTTTACTTTTCTAAAGGGCTTTATCCATTTGATCTGATCTACTCTAAAAAAGTGTAGAATCAAATCCTAATATGTCTCCAAAATCTTATAATCTTTAAAATCTGCCATTGTGTTTGGTTTGTGTTACGCGACGCCTCACCTGTCCGGGCGCTGTGCCGGTGTGACGGGAGGGGTGTCGGGTCAGGAGGGAGCGAGAACACCTGAGCAGGTGGAGGACAACTGGAGACGACATTTCTGAGGAAACACCCGGCCGGCAGCGGCTCTGAAATTAAATATAATATATAAAGTCAGGCAATTATCACCTCTTTTCACCCTCTGTCTGAAACCAGAGCCCAGTCTGCTCTGATTGGTTCGCCGGCCGGCTCTGCTGTGATTGGTCAACCGCTCAAAGATGTCCCGCCCCCTTACGCCTATCAGGAGATATACAGTAAAAGAGCTTCATCGCGCCTCTTCAATAGAACTCATGAAATATCCACAGGTACAGACGTTATCAAAGAACTCTACTAAGAGAAATCAATATTTAAAATGAAATCAAATATAGAAATATTATAAAAACTATCACAACAATAAAACATTGAAAAGACAAATGTTTACAAGAAATATAAATATTGAAAAAAAGGAAATCAGGAAAAGGTACGCAGTGATGATGGTGCCGTCTATCAGGATGTTGTTATAAATAAACTGATGACAGGTGTGGGTTTCCCTTCCTCCAGCTGGTGTAACGTAGCGGAACAAAGTTACATTTAACTTTACGCTTCCGCCAGTCCTTGCTTTAATATATCTGTATAATGTTCAGAAAGGTGCATTGATTAAGCAAAGGAAGAAGGGAAGATCGTTGCACAAACATTTTGATCACAAACCTAAAAAACCTGCTAAATGTCTTTTTTGGGTCCGCTTCCTACAGTGTCCTGGGTCCTCACTCATGCCCCCCACCCCCTGCTGTGTCATATCCATTACACATCAGGTGAAACACACACACGCTGAGCTCTAAAAATACTCAGTCTGCTGACTTCATTTGAGAAGTTTAGCTGGAAAAAGAAACGCCTGCAACGGAAAATACTAATCCACACTTAAGGGTTTTGTTTTGAAGAACTGGCTTCAAGTGAAGGGAGCTAATTAAAGCAAAATATTCTTTATAAAGGCTAAAAACAAAACAAGCGAACAGATAAGTAATACAATATAAACAGTGGCTGAACGAGCTTCAAAAGTAGAAAAAAGCAAAGTGTAAAAATGTTAAGTACAAGTAAAAAAAAAAACTTAAAGTACTAAAAGTCAACGTTGTTATAGGACAGAATTAGGGTTGCCAGAAACTGACCATGATCAAATCGATTATTCGGCAGCCCTGGCGAATAATAATCGATTATTCGACCGACATTAGCATATATATATTTATATATATTTTGGTTGAAACTAAGCCAGAAAAAAAAAAAAAAAAAAAAATAATAATAAAAAAAAAATATAAATAAAATCGATTTTGAAAATAATATGGAGACTGTAACGAATATTCGAATAATCGCTGGCATCCCTAGACAGAATAGCACTCTTTATTAGCATTTAATCCTAATATTGGATCAAGATCATGTGACATTTCTCTATTCATCGTGTGTACACAGTTGCAGAGAAGCAGCAAAAGAAAATGATAGAAACATGGCAACAAAGTGACACAAAAACACACAAAATGATGGAAATGGTGTACTTTTGACATAAATAAATGCAAACATATATAATATGTCCCACCAACATGTAGCACAGAAGACGTTTAAAGTTGCAGAAAATGGAAATACATGAACTACCTCAATGTGTACTTGATTACATGTGCTGTTACTTTCCAGTACTGTCACCTTGACTCCATTTCCGCGTGACCCAGTCTTTAGGGCTAAGAAAGCTGTGTTGGTAATCGATACTCCAACAACACCACGTCTCTGACTCTGAGCCAGGACACGGTCGGCAGACAAGTTAAACATTGTGCAGTCTGTACACAATGACCTTTAAATGGCACTGCAGAATAAATACATGTGACCTGGTGCTAAAAACACAACAATGTGTGTTTGGGTTACCCACTGACCCGCTGCCAATAACAACAAACCACCCACTTTCCTTTTTCTGATATATTTTAGAATATAAAGCAGAGTTTAGGCTTTAAAAATGAATTCATGCATTGATTAATAATAATAAATATATAATGCTAATAATAATAATTAATAATATTACTACTAATATTACTAATACTACTAATAATAACAATAACCAAACCTTGTCAAATTAAGTTTTAAAATAAGAATATAAAAATAATAAAGATAAAATAAACACACATATTTAAAAAATATTGAGACCCAGAGCAGAAAATAAATATTGGAGATGATCTGAAAGCCAACAACTAATCATTTAATGGTATATTATAGTATAATATAGTATATTATAGCCAAACCATAGCCAAAGGCATTAACTATAGTATTTAAACAATGGATATAATAATGAACAGCACACAGGAAAGACTACATTTGAAGAATTAATGTAAAAAACATGTTAAATAAAGTCACTATACACTTTTAAGTCTTTCTTTAGTTTAAAAACGCTGCCTGTTAAAAACGTTAAAATGGCAGATTAAAAAAAACTCACCTTCTTCTTTCTTTCTTCAGTTGGTGATTTTTTTCCCGCCTTTGCTGTTTCCGTGGCAACAAGTGTTCTCTGGTTCCAGCCCTCACGAGCTCGAGTGGAGCTGGCTCGAGGGCGTTTTATATGAGCTCACAGCCGTCCAATCAGAATCCGAGCACAGTGCTGACAATGCCGAACACGGTGTGCTTGGTTTGGGCGCGAATCCAATAATAATATAACAAACACATAAATAGATAACTATAAATAACAATAATTTAAAAATACTAAATCAATTAAATTAATACATTTACTTAAGCTGATATATTCACTTAGATCTCGTTTTTATGTGTAGAAATATTTAAAAAATGTTACCTGGTTCATCGTTTCGGCGCAAATCCAAGAAGAAGAAATTGTTCTGCCTCTCTCTTTCTCCTCATTTAATTAAAAATAAATAAATACAACTCTAGAAACTTAAGTCCAGTGATGCTTAGTACCTAAAAACCTTAACTAAAGTTGAATATGTTGATTTATTTATTTAGAAACACTTAAATGTTTAGAAAACGTTTAATAAGGAAACTACATTTCCTCAGTAACATTAGCTTAACAATTACAAATGTATAATTTTAAATAATACAAATATAATAATTACTTACATTTATATAGTGCCTTTCACATACCCAAGGACGCTTGGGTATAATATAAACTCGTTATTTGGTACGCACAATAACTAATAATGGACTTCAGAGGTAAGTACAGAGGAACTAAGTACATGTACCTTCACTTAAGTACCAAATATCAACTTTTGGTATTTTTATTTTACTTTTAAGTATGAATCATGCTTTTTACTGCATTTATGTAAAAGCTTTAGTTACTGCCATACTGTAAAAGGTAGAACAAATACAAAAATACTGTTTACATACATTTACCTATAACATTCTGAATACTTCCTCCACTGCTGGTGTTAGCCTTCAGGTGGCAGCAACACCTCATAACTCAAAATATGTTCAGTGTCTTTATTGATATTTCTTTAACTAATCCAACTTTAAACCCTAAACAAATAATACACCTATTGGCAAAGTATAATTTGTGAAGGATTTATTCTACAAACCACAAGTATCCTTTAGTCAACATGTTGTAATTAAAATGTAAAAAAAAAAAAGTTCAACTGTAAAAACATTGTTATTAACAAAAACAAAAAAGACAATATTCACATTCAAATAGTAAATACTGAAGTAAAGTGTTATCAATTGAGACAAAAAAGAAAGAAAAATATTACATTTTGCACAAAAATCTGACCAATCAGAGAGCAGGAAACTCGACCTGGCAGCAGCTTTAGCGACCTTGATGACATCATCGACTCTTCTTCTTCTACTCCTCGACAGGCCGCGCTGACGTGAACAGATCAGGTGATTACATGACAACAACTTTATCTGAATCAAAACAAAGGTAATAACTGTTCTACAACAAAGCTTTAATAATGCTAAAAAGATAAAATAAAAATAGAAAATTGTATAATGTTGCCTCTATATATACAATTAACGTCCTGTAATATGTTTGCTTTAGTACCTTTAACACTGAGCCAGCTGTCGAAGGAATCTCCAGCCTCCGGCATTTCGCATTTGTAGACCCCCTCGTCAGCTTTGGTCACTGCTTTCAGGGTGAAGTTGCCCTCTTGGTCAAACGGTCCGCGACCAAAGCGGTTACTGCAGATTCAGAAAAAGTCAAAACAGGCATCTTAACTAATCTGTCCAAAAAACCCTGCTGCGAATTAAACGAAATACAGAAACAGGTTGTTGTGTTTCCAGGGGACACTAAACAGTGACGCACCATCCATCTACTGCAACATTTAGTTACTTATTTTATTGAGCCTGGGACTTCAGATTTTCACTGCCTTATTTACACTGTGGCTGTGCATATGACGATTACGCCATTACATCGTTGAACTCATAAATAATAAAGCAAATAAACAAGAACCAAGCAGAAGAATACCATTAACCACACCCATGTGACAATTACCAGAAACGATCAATTACGATGTGTGTGTTGTGAACAAATAATGGATAATAAAACAATAAACAGGTTAACTTAGCATTTTAGCTCCAACACAGAGATTGGATGAGTAGAAATAACCCCTCAAGCCATTGCTTTCAACTCTATCGTCTTAATGATTAAATATCCTTGAACATTACTCGATCAAACGGTTGTTCTTGTAGTAGGAGGTGTGGAAGCTGAAGCTGATCTCCTTGGTTTTCTTATCCCTTTGGAAACAGCGCAGCATCACGTCCTCGCCCTCCATCACAGGAAGTGGAGGACTCTCAAGGACCACCGTCGTCACAGAGGCTGGAAAGAGCGGGAGAACATTTCACCTTAAACCTTTAGTAGAAATGTACAAATGCGTAATTTGAACACACTGTGTGAATTGTTAGCTCTAGACCAGTGCTTCTCAAAGTGTGGTCCGCGGACCACTGGTGGTCCGTGAGCGCCCCCTAGTGGTCCGTGAGTATATTGGTAACATTTCACATTTTAAATTAATTAATCAATTTAAGTTTTCCGCACTCTCGCGGGAGTATCTCCGCAATGGAGCAAGGTTAAGTTTCACTTTTGATTGCATGAAATATCCCAGCACAACACCTTCATCACACATGTTGCCACTTGTTTGTACCATTTTCAGGCGATTTGTAATCTGTTCTAGAAAAACGATGTGTTTTTTTTAATATTTGTGGAGTTAGGTGGTCCGCGAGTGTTTATTTATTGGTTAAGTGGTCCTTGGTATGAACAAGTTTGAGAAACACTGCTCTAGACACACTGCTAAGGTCACAAGTCAACACGAAAGGGAACTGCGGAGGAAATTAATAATGTAATTTACATCACAGCATACCAAATGGAGAAAGCAGGTGACATCCTTCTGAATATTACAGAACAGAAGGAAGCCAGACGTGTACTGAAGGTGTGAAGAAGCCTCTGGGCCACAGCCATCGTGAACCGAGGCAAACACAACTTTACAAAGGACTGAATGACACTTACATTATACATGTCCACGATAGCAACCAGTGGCATGATATGGACGCATGCGAGTAAAGAGCAGGCACATGGGATTTTAATATGAAGCTGTGGAGGCTTTAGAGCAGGGGTGTCAAACTCAAGGCCCGGGGGCCAAATCCGGCCCGCGACTTCATTTCATGCGGCCCCTCAAGAGATTGCAAAGAATTATTTATTATACGGTTACATGCCGATTTACAGAAGCACGTTGCCCATAAACTACATGTCCCACAATGCATCTCAAATTTGACTTTTTTCTCAGAATTTGACTTTTTTTTTCTCAGAACAAGTTTTTTCCCAGAATTTCACTTATTTTCTTGAAAATCTAAATTTTTTCTCAGAATTAGATTTTTTTTAAATCATTTTGTAACATTCTCAGTGAAGAGACCTGCAATGATTTGCCCTAGACTTCTGCTTTCAGACGTAGTTAATTATGAAGTTATTACCTTATCCGATAATAATCCAATGCAGAGGCAATAATGTCATATAATACATTATTTTATATATATTAAATATTTATATATTTTGATATATGGTCTTAAAGTTACAACCGGCCCTTTGAGTGCAGCCATAATGCTGATGTGGCCCGCGAAGAAATTGAGTTTGACACCCCTCCTTTAGAGACTAAAAGAAGTCAGAACAAAAGGTATGTACCAATGGAGACGTTGAGGCTGTTGCTCCTGTCCCCGGCTGGGTTCTCACACCAGTACAGGACGTATGAATCTAAATGAACAGGAGTGATGGTGCTGGAGAGTCGATGGTCTGAGGACACTTGATCGGGACACTCTGTAACGGTCCCCGTCCAGTCGTTAAACCTTTGAAGACAGAAGTGGTGGTTACCTTATAGTATGGCTTTGACTTTTTCTCGAAATCCAATGTCGTTTTGATTTGAAGTGAAATGTCTCCATGATGGATTGTCATGACTTTCGTCACAGATAATCACGGTTGCCCAGTGGATGGAACCCAATGACGTTGGGAAGAAACCGTTTTTTAGTCTGGTGCCAATAGCTAGTCGAGGTTTCCACTTATCCAGAGATACTTCAACATTTATACAAATCAGCAATACATTAATAAATTCATGGTTCCAAGAAGAGGAACTAATTCGTTGTGATCCGGACTTTATCGCTTGTGTCCTCATGAGGATGCCTTGTTTGGTTTTGACTATTGGATGGATTGTCCCAGGATTTTATTCTCAAAAGGTTGCTCGTCCCTAAACTCTTTTTCTAGCACCAAATATTTCCAAATTCCAGCCTCTGGTTCAAATTGAAATATCTCAACAGCTATTGAATGGATTGCCATGACGTCTGGTTCAGATATTCATGGTCGCCCAGAGAATGGATCTTAAAGACGTTGGTAGGTATCAGACTTTTCCTCTGGTGCCAAGGCTTTCTCTTATTCAGAGAAACTTCAACATCTATCAGCAATACATTTACAAATGTATGATTCCAAGAACATGTACTGATTCGTTGTGATGCTCTGACTTTATCTCTTATTTCATCATGAAGTTCCCTTCTTTGGTTTTGACTATTGGATGAATTTGGACAAAAACCTGGTTCAGACGATCGCTCCTAGGATTGAATTGTAAAATATTTGGTAGACCCTCAATATTTCATCTTCTAGAACATCCATGAAGTAAAAGTAATAATTCGTCCAAAGTTGTGTTGGTACCCTAATACCCGCTTTATTGTAGGGTCCCAAACTCTTGTTAAGACTTGAATATCTCAAGAACTGGGAACTTCTGGATGGATTAACATGAAGGTTTGTAAGAGACATTCATGATTACCAAGGGATACATCCTAATGTCTTTGGGCAACCTCGAACTCACCGACCACAGGAAGTTGTAATTCCAAGACGAGGCAACAATGAAAATTCGCTTCAAAGCCCAATGTTCTTCTTGGTGTCTTTACAGGTTTCACCCATCATCCAAACCCATCAACTTTAGTAAATATTGTCCCCTTGAAACCTGTTACTGAACTGATTTGGGATATTTGTACTTTGATAACCGTTAATCTGCCTTCAATGTTGACCATATTCTGGATCTTCTCGGGGATTCTTCAAATCCCACCAAATGATGTGTGACGTCATTGCGGGCACAGCGCTCCAGCTGCACCGTTCCGGATCCCAGCATCTGCATGCAAACGCACGACGGCGCACACAGCAGCAAGCTCAGACAGCGATGACAGGTTAATGTTGAACGTGTCTGAGAGCTCATGAGGCTGAAGGATCGGTTTATGTTGTATCTGTTAGAAGTTTAGGAATGAGGTGCGTCAATAAGGGCGATCATACGGTCATGTAGCCAGTGGGACTGGGACTAAAAATCATCCCGGGACTCTCGACCGGCCCACTTCGGTACCGCTAGTAAGCTGTCAACGGGGGGAGTGGGGGATGTGCTAGTGATTTATCCGACCGGCCCACTTCGGTACCGGCCGAAGTGGGCTGTTTTTATATCACATCCGACGGGAGGAAATTCAGCAGCTCTCACTATCGATTTCTAATCCTAATGTAATCATCATCTTCACCACGATCATCTATGTTTATGTCGCCGAATTGACATGAAAGCACTGACACATATGAATATACTGTAGTCAACTTCATTACAACGTTATTAACGTGCCTAATCTCAGTAATTCACCATTTCTACGCAGGACAACACACTTTGTCCGTGTTTGGCTCTCGAAGCGTTCCCGCATTGACGTCACTTCCGGCTTCCCCCAAAACTTCAAAAGGAGTCGAAGGAATTTCCCGCGATGTTTGAAATTATTGATATTTATCGGAACGGTATCGCTTTTTCTTTTTTAAACTGACGGTTCGAGATGACGAGGAGCCCAATATTTCATTGCACAACAGTTGATGGGAGGTTTAAACGTCTTTTAAAAGTAAAAGACCAACCTCATCATCTTCCACGGGGCGTTGTCGTCGGGCAGCTGGCAGCCCAAAGTGAACGCCTCATTGGAGAAGAACTGGCTCCTGTTGTGGCTCAGCACCTCCATGGAGGCCTTCGGAGGAGCGTCTTTGTCGGGGAGATAAATTCATATCAAATAAATAAATGTAAGAATCCTAACCTAACCATAAAATCCATCTGAGTGTTCTGACCTTCAACCCAGAGCATGCTGTGCCAGTCGAGGACATACACTTCAGGTACGCTGCCATTATCGTCACAGGTGTAAACTCCCTGGTGCTCATGGGTAACGGGGTTCAGCTCATAGGTGATTCCTGCCGACGCTGGCCGGCTCGCCACAATCTGAGAGCAGAGCAGGCAGCTTCGGTTTGAAATGGCAACATCGTTGTTTGCACGCAATAAATGCACAGACAGGTCTCCGTGGCAACGCCGACTGCTGGAGGGATGGGAGTGGCTCGGCCGGAGACCAGACAGCTGAGTCAGAATGCTCACAGTCTCATTCCCAGGTTTTAAAATACCGCCGTAGACTGTATACGATTATAAAGTAACGTGAAGTCAACCAATGGTCTGTGGACTACGATGTTGAAGCTTCGAGTTTGGCATTTTGGCCGATGCCTGCTTGGTTCTTTTGCAAAGTGACACAATAGTCAAGTTCAACCCAACGCAAAACAAATGTGGTTTGAAGGGGGTGGAAGTTGTAAGACAAAATAAAACACCGCACAAACTAATATTTGTTATTTATTAGATCAGTGTGACCAGGATGGAGTTCCAAAATAGACTTCATTATCTTCTAATGTTTACCCCACATGACTCCAGTGTGAAGATAAGAAAGTAGGGGTGTAACGGTATCCGTATTCGTCCCGTACCGTCACGGTTCGGATGTCACGGTTCGGCACGCGCAGTCACACGACGAATACAACTTTTTTTTACTAGTGGGAAAAAAGTCTGTCCTTCAGGGCAGCTTCCACTACACTATATATAATCCAGGGGGCGGTATTGCGCCTAAAAGCTGTTTGCCAGCCGCCCTGAAACAACAAATGAAGAACAAGAAGAAACACAACAACAAAACGAACAAAATACAAGAAGAAGAAAAGTTAGTATGGCGAGTTCAGATAACACACAGGAGCTAGAACCCACCGGCTTCTCTTAAATCAGCTGTGGGAACATTTCGGGTTCCCTGTGGACTACCATAACGATGAGGTGCGCGAGTGGTGGATCTGACGAGGACGGTGTGTCGGCGTTGTTCGATAGCGGTGCGGTATGCTAATGGGAACACACGCCACACATGCTAAATCATATCAGAAGGCATCACCCAGATTAGCCAATCACCGGAGCCCGCAAAAGACAACAGCAGTTCAACAGCTGATCCCCGCTGCTTTTAAGAAGACAAGAGACGTGAGAGCCGAGAGACCAAAATAAATAACGGAAGCTTTTGGCATATGTTTTTCAACGGCTTTGCGCTCTTGAAACACTTTCTTATTATTTATGATGCAAGACATTCTTTTTAGTTTTACAGCTTGATGAAACCTTTTAGTTTGACATCAGCCATTATAGATCATATGGCCATCTGAGTGTGAGTGGTTTGTTTTTAACTGTTTAATAAAGTTAATTATTCAAAATGTCAGAGTTCTTTATTTTTAAACTGAAACTTGCACTACTGTTCAAAAGTAAATAACAACAAACCTGGAATTATGCATTTGGGACTTTGTTTTGCTTTTTCTTGTTGTACCGAACCGTGAGCCCCAAACCGAGGTACGCACCGAACCGTGACTTCTGTGAACCGTTACACCCCTACTCCAGTGTGAAGATAAGAGGTTGGGGGGGATGGATAGGTTTAGCAAACACAAGACTTTTACCCAGGGGCCATTGTTTACGTCCAATCTGAAACCCTTAACTCAACATTTACTAATCTTAAGGGAAACCTTCAATACATCTGAACCATGATCTTTTGCTTATCCTCAGCCAGCAGTTTTGTCACAGTCTGCTCCCTCGCTCACCTGGTAGTCACACCCTGTTTCTCTCACACACTCCGTTACGCCCATCAGCTCCACTAGTATATAGGCCTCCTTCACTCTCTCCTCAGGGCCAGATCGTACTTCGCAGTTATTTCCCGCATTACCTCCCAGATTGCTCTCCCGGTTTCGACCGTGTCTGTCCCTGACCAGCCTGCTTCGCCTGTTTCCTGACCCTGCCTGTACCTGCGTCTCCCGTCCTGCCTACTCCTGGAACCCTCGCCCGTCCCCGCCCAGCCCTTTGCCTACTGTCTGCCGGTGTGTCTTACACCAGAACTTTTACGTGGAAACAAGGAATAATAAAGCTGGTTACCGACTTTCCCTGGTTTCCCGTGTGTTGCATTTTGGGTCTCAGCTCGTCCGTCACAAGTTTAGTCGAATAATCCTAGGGGTGATGACCAGAGTCCATATGTTTGACTAATTGGATTTAGGACTGGTTGTATTGGGAGGCTTTCTTTTAACTGAAATCAAGGATCCTTTGTGTACAAAAATTTCAATAATTTCGATCATCATGGTAAATGTATCGACAGGCATAGAAAAAGTTGCGTTTCTTCGTCACAACTCGCATCATGTAACTTTAGTTGCTGATTGAGTCACCGAAACCTATTTAACGCTGATGAGTACTGACCTCATGTCCATATTGAGGACTATTTGCTTTGCTAAATTTTGACTGAAATCAAGGACCCTAATGTGTCAAAAATTGCAAAAAATGTAGGCCGATTTTGAGGATCTTTATTGTAAATGTCCTGACGGGCGTATAACACCCTGACTAGAGTTGTGTTTCCTCGCCACGACTCGCCTGACGTAACTCTAGTTGTGGTTTGTTAAAATCTGCGGTCATGGAGACATTAGGAATCTAAAATGTGGACTGTAGTGCCTCGAACCTTCTTGGTCCTGTTTCCGGGCCTCATGTCGGTCCAGGCGAGATGCAGGTAGACCTTGTCTCCGTACTTCTTCTTGTCGGTGTGCGCTTTGCAGTGAATCGTCACATTGCTGCCCGCGCTGACGAACCACGTTGGAAACGCCTGCAGCTTCGTTCCGATAACGCCCGTGTAATTACTCTGGGGCTTTGCGTCCCGACGCTGCACATCTGAAGGCAGACAGAACATAAAAAGTTGAATATTTCACTAGGCTCCTGCAAATCTCCAAAGTTTATTAATAATTAACGATTTTTTATTATAATCGTTAGTAACTACTAATAAGGAATGCAAAATGAAATAAATCTGTGCTTTGTGTATATTGTTAATTATTATTAGTGGATGAGAGGTCGTGCATTGGACATGTTACTTGAGTAGAAGTACGTAAGTATAACCAGAACATTGTAGTTAAAGTATTACAAGTATATTATTATATAATATATGTTTAGATTATTTTTAGATTATGTTTGCCATGCGTTATGCTAACAGCTGATTTTGATATATGGTGATTTTCATTTCTGCAGATACTCACGATGAGAGGAAGATCCATCAGAACTGCTCTGTGCGCTCACAGCGGAGAAGAGGACACACAGCACTGAAACACAGAGGTCAATGTGAGCTTAAAGTGTTGGAGTGAAGATATAAATGAGTAGTAACACTTACAGCCTGACGCGAGTCTCATCCTGATGAAGTCTCTGTCTGTCCGAAGCTGATACGTTTTAAAGGTCAGGAAGCGTTTGTGTTATCGGCCGTTGACCCTCAATCTGTGTTCTTTCCAGTGATCTGATTGGTCGGCTGGTTGATAACATATTTAGTTTTGGGGGTTGAAGGTCGCTCTCTTTCAGTTTATTATTGACACATCTGTTTTTCTAATTTACTCCTAAATTAGATTCAGTTTAAAATATAAATATTTTTGGTCTTATTTATTTATTTCACTGTATTATTTTCTTATTATTATCATGATTATTATTTTTAAAGTGGACCTATCATACTATATTTGAAACATATATTGTAGGGCCATACCTATACAACATGTCTGTGAAGTTCTTTTTTCAAAATACCAAACAGATCATGCATTTTAGCCACGCCTCATTTCGCTCTATTTGCTCTTTTCCAGCCCTGTTTTTGCAAGGGCTGATTCTGTGAGAAGTCTTCTTCGCTGCTTCTGTGGCAGACTACAGCGCCACCTACAGGCCTGGCATATGTACTACAACGTCTCCAGCGCTTTCGAGCGGCAATGGCCGGCCGTGGCCCAACCCCACATTCCCCTGATAGGTGGAGAGTTGCCCACTCAGCGGAGCACCACTTCTGTGATGTCAGAGATATTTCAAATCTGGATCAGTCTGTGTCAGATCCGTTGCAGCCCCGTTTTTAGAGATTTGGGTACGGAGGAAAAGAGAGAGGGTTGTGTTTTCTGACACTTGGTGAGTTCCCTGGAACACCGGGGACACATATTCATGTATAAAAGACGTACAAAAGTGCATTTTGCATAATAGGTCCCCTTTAACATTTATTATGTTGAGAGGAGAAAAGAAAACATGGCGCTCTGATCTCCTCCTTCTCTCCCTCCTCCGTTTATATATTTATTCATGTTTTTGGTAGAGCAACGACGAGGAGGAAGAGGAGGAGGAGGAGGAGGAGGAGGAGGAAGCTGCAGGTTACTCTCATACTCGAACACCATGATGGGATTTACACCGCCCGAGTTTGGACCCTGAATCGGGACGAAGAGATTTGTACTTTTAATATTATAATTGAGTCTCGTAGTCAACCTACGATGATTTACCCACTGACCTAGAAACCACCCGCTTCCCTTTTTCTGATATATTAAGAATATAAAGCAAGGTTTAAAATGAATTTATGCAGTTCGATATGTTTAAGAACGAACCATCAGCAGCAAAAACACTGCAAAAATGCAGCTCCCCCAGAATGCAGCGGCTCGTCTGGTCTTCAACCTTCCTGAATGTTCCACACCACTCCGCTCCTCCGCTCCCTCCACTGGCTTCAACTGCTAGAATCCACTTCAACACAATGGTGCTTGCGTACCATGCTGCGAATGGATCTGGCCCTTCCTACATCCAGGACATGGTTAAACCGTACACCCCAGCACGTGCACTCCGCTCTGCATCAGCCAAACGGCTCGCTGCACCCTCGCTGCGAGGGGGACCCAAGTTCCCATCAGCAGAAACACGTGGGTTTGCTATCCTGGCTCCAAGATGGTGGAACGAGCTCCCATTGATATCAGGACAGCAGAAAGCTCACACACCTTCCGGACTGAAGACTAATCTCTTTCGAGTCCACCTCGAGGATAGAACTACTAACAAAGCACTTATATACTAACAAAGGACTGGCTCCTCTAAAGCCAGCTGAGTAGCACTTGAAATGTTTGCTCTATGAAACCTGATGTACTTTATGATTCTGTTTTCTTCAAGTTTGTATCTTGTTGGTCGAACGCACTTATTGTAAGTCGCTTTGGATAAAACCGTCAGCTAAATGCAATGCAATGAGTGAATACTTAAAAAATATAAAATATAAAATAAAAAATATAAAATAAATAAATAATAATAATATTTATATTACTACTAATATCAATATTAACAATAATAATAATAATAATAAAGATACTTGTGCTATTAATAATAATACAACATAATAATATTTATATTACTACTAATATCAATAATAATAATAATAATAATAATAATAATAATAATAGTAATAACCAAACCGTGTGAAATTATGTTTTGAAATTTGAATAAAAAATAATAAAGAAAATATCAAATAAATCAGCTAAAATAATAGATTTACCCAGGGTAAAAACCATAGGTAAAAACATTGTTATTAACACAAATAAAAAGTACATTATTCACATTCAAAAGTGTTTTTTGTTTGAGACAAGAAAGAAAGAAAAATAGGTTTGAAAGCGAGTTTTATTTTCAGCAATTTCAGGCTTCAGAATTTTTTTTTTTTATTCCGCAAATGTAGATTTAAAAATCTGTCCAATCAGAGAGCAGGAGACTGGAAGAGGGGGCGGAGCCAGGGAGCAGCTTTGGCGCCTTGATGACATCATCAACTCTTCTTCTACTCCTCGACAGGCCGCGCTGACGTGAACAGATCAGGTGATTACATGACAACAACTTGATCTGTAAACAGCTTTCACAACAAAGCTTTAATAATGCTTAAGAGCTAAATCAAAGAGGATATACATTTACAAGGCAACTAATAAAAGTGAGATTTAAAAAAAACGTGTATAATGTTGCCTCTACAGTTAACGTACTGTAATATGTTTGCTTTAGTACCTTTAACACTGAGCCAGCTTTCGAAGGAACCTCCAGCCTCCGGCATCTTACACGTGTAGACCCCCTCGTCAGCTTTGGTCACTGCTTTCAGGGTGAAGTTTCCCTCTTGGTCAAACGGTCCGCGACCAAGGCGGTTACTGCAGATTCAGAACAAGTAAACAAAATACAGAAACAGGTTGTCGTGTTTCCAGGGGACACTAAACAGTGACGCACCATCCATCTACTGCAACATTTAGCTGATCGTATCTTATTGAGCCTGGGACTTCAGATTTCCACTGCCTTATCTTCACGGTGGCTGTGCATGTGACGATTACGCCATTTCATATTTTAATCCACACATAATTAACCAAATAAACAAACAAGAACCACGCAGAAGAATACCATTAACCACACCCATGTGAACATTACCAGAAACATATCAATTACGATGTGTGTGTTGTTAACAAATAATTAGGATAATAAAACAATAAACAGGCTAACTTAGCATTTTAGCTCCAACACAGAGATTAGGCGCGTTCACACCGCAGTACTTTTCCCACAAAGGTTCATCAGAACTCTTTAGATCTCATGAACTAAGGACAGATCGCGTTCACACCAGAGAAAGTCCCTGGGGGTGGATTAGGCAAATGAAGCCGCTGACGTCACTTCTTCTTCTTCTGCTTTGGGTTTACTGGCAGGCCGCAAACCACTTCACGGCGTATACTGCCGCCCAAAGTCCCCGGCCGGAAGTCCCAGCAGCTTCTACGGAAGCCTTCCGAGTAAATCGCCAGAACGCCGACACCTCCTCATCTCCACCGCTCCCATGTTTTATTTTGTGTTGCCATAAGTTAGTCTCTCTGCGTTTCTGCGCTGGGCTAATGCTAATAATGCTAATGCTAATAATGCTAATGCTAATAATGCTAATGCTAATAATGCTAATGCGAGGATAATAAAATGGCGGCTTCACAAAACTTTTTGGGAGTTTTACGGGACGTGGTTTGCAATCCGCCCAGCCAATCAGACATAGGAACCTTTTTCTCCCACGAAAGTCCCTGCTCTCTAGCAGGGACGGGAAAGGGGGTGAAAAGGTTCTCAAGAACTAATTTTAGTACCGGCTCTTTTTGGTGTGAACGCGACAAAAGAGTTCTCATGAACCTTTGTGGGAAAAGTACTGCGGTGTGAAAGCGCCTATTGGATGGCCCTGAGTAATAACCCCTCAACCCATTGCTTTGAACTCTATCCTTAATAGGTAAATATCCTTAAACATTACTCGATCAAACGGCTGTTCTTGTAGTAGGAGGCGTGGAAGCTGGAGCTGATCTCCTTGGTTTTCCTATCTCTTTGGAAACAGCGCAGCATCACGTCCTCGCCCTCCATCACAGGAAGTGGAGGACTCTCAAGGACCGTCACAGAAGCTGGAAAGAGCGGGAGAACATTTCACCTTAAACCTTCAGTAGAAATGTGCTGTAGTACTGAAGGTATGAACCGAGGCCAAAACAACTTTACAAAGAACTGAATGAAACTTAGATTATACGTTTCCACGATAGCAACCAGTGGCATGATGCGAGTAAAGAGCAGGCACATGGAAGACTAAAAGAAGTCAGAACAAAAGGTTCGTACCAATGGAGACGTTGAGGCTGTTGCTCCTGTCCCCGGCTGGGTTCTCACACCAGTACAGGATGTATGAATCTAAATAAACAGGAGTGATGGTGCTGGAGAGTCGATGGTCTGAGGACACTTGACCGGGACACTCTGTAACGGCCCCCGTCCAGTCGTTAAACCTTTGAAGACAGAAGTGGTGGTTACCTTATAGCATGGCTTTGACTCTCTAAAGCAGCGTTTCTCAAACTTTTTCATACCAAGGACTTAACCAATTAAAAAACACTCGCGGACCACCTAACTCCACAAATATCCAAAAACACATCGTTTCTCTAGAACAGATTTCAAATCGCCTGAAAATGCTACAAACAGGTGGCAACATGTGTGACGAAGGTGTTGCGCTGGGCTATATCATGCAATTGAAAGTGAAACTTAACCTCGCTCCATTGCGGAGATATTCCCGCGAGAGTGTGGAAAACTGAAATAGATTAATTTATTTCAAATGTGAAATTTTACCAATATACTCACGTACCACTAGGGGGCGCTCACGGAGTCCGCGGACCACACTTTGAGAAGCACTGCTCTAAAGGCACGGACACGCCAGGCCGATTATCGGCGTCGGTGGGCGTCAGGCCGACGATGAGCGGTGACACGCCCTACTCAGATTGGTGTGTCCCGCACCGTCGGGTCTTTTCAGCCGGGCCGACGCCTTTTCGGCCGAAAACCCGGGCAGTCGGCAAAAATAAATCACTCTGATTGGTGTTCAGCTGGCGAATCAGTGCATGGGAAGCGAAACGGAAGTGAGGGACCCAAACAAACGATTAAGAAGGCACATCTGAGATTTCACTTAACCCCGTGAGCTTCTCGCTGTGGAGGGAAAATGGAACGCACACGCTATTTGTTGTTGATATCACGCAGTCTGTTCTTCTTCTCTCGGTGTATCACGCAGTCTGTCTTCCGGTTGTTGCCTCTTTTGAATGACGAATACATGTCACGATTCTTGTGTTGTGTCACGGTTTTAGTTTTGTGTGTCTGGTAGTGGGTGTGTTGCTGTTCTCCTTGTCATGTTTTCCTCCCTGTGTATTGTCGGTCTTTTCCCCTGTGTTTCCCTGTCTGTCCTTAGTTTCCCTGGTGTGTCTAATTTCCTGATTGTGTTCTCCTGTCACCCCGTCTGTGTCTCCTGTGCTCATCAGCGTCAGCCCCGCCCCTGATTGTCCCCACCTGTGTCTAGTTACCCTGTGTTTAAATTCCCCTGTCTCCCAGTGTTCAGTGTCGGTTTGTTTCTTGCCACGGTCAGGTCTATGCTCTTTTTGTGCTCTCGTAAAGTTTTGATCCTCACTACGCGAGCGCTTTCTTTTTGTTCTCATTTTTGTCATCTCAGCTAGAGATTTGATTGTGACAATTTTTTGCTGTTCTTAATAAAATAAAGTATCTTACAAATACTTTACCTCTGTCTCCCGGGTCGTGCAATTGGGTCCTACCTCCTAAGTGTCCGAGTTCTTAACAATACACACTACCGCCGCCTGCTGGTAAGGAGAGTTATTGCCACTCACGCATGCGCAGTGCGTACGTGCTACTTGTCCGTCGGCTGAAGTCTTTGCGGGGTGCTCCAGTGCGACACGTGGCCAAGACGCTGAGACGCGACGCAACAGTCGGGGTCCGTCTGTGTCAGTTCTTTGTTGTCAGATTGGTGTGTCGGGCCTTTAAGCCGATCTCGTTTAGATTTGTAGTGAAATGTCTCGTCGATGGATCGTCATGACGTTTGGTTCAGATATTCATGTTTGCCTAGTGGATGGAACCCAATGACGTTGGTAAGAAACTGTTTTTTTAGACTGGTGCCAATAGCTAGTCGAGGTTTCCACTTATCCAGAGAAACTTCAACATCTATAAAACCTATCAGCAATACATTTACACATTCATGATTCCAAGAACATGTACTGATTCGTTGTGATCCTCTGACTTTATCTCTTATATCATCATGAAGTTCCCTCGCTTGGTTTTGACTATTGGATGAATTTCGACCGAATATGGTTGAGACGATCGCTCCGAGGATTGAATTGCAAAATATTTGGTAGACCCTCAATAGTAATCTAGAACATCCGTCAAGTAAAAGTAATAGTTTGTGCAAAATTGCGTTGGTACCCTAATACCCGCCTCAGCTGTATTATAGGCAGTGTTGGGAAAGTTCACTTTCTACATGAACTAGTTCAGTTCATAGTTCATAATTCAAAATGTTGAACTAAAGTTCATGGTTTCAAAAATGAACTAATTTATAGTTTATAGTTATTTTTTCAATACGTTGCTGCGAGCTATTATTTGTCTCCGATGTTAATGGATCTGGGTGGTAGTGGATCTGTGTTGGCTCTTTTTTATTCGCCACTCGCACATACCGTGAAAGGCTAGTCGTGTGCTTATTCTCAATGTGCCGTTGAAGGTTTGTTGTCGATGTACGGACTTGCTTTTTCAAACCGGGCGGACACAGTGTACAGGCAAACGTTTGATGTTTTCCGTCTGAGTCAGTACTGACTTTAACGTAGAACTCTTTTAAATGCTCACACGCCGACGCCGTAGAGTCTGACTCTGAGCGAGTGCTGCTGCAGCTGCTCTCGGCTTCGTCCATACTAATGCATTCATTCATTCAATGCTCGCCGGTTCCGCGGTTCCACATTGTTTGTTGTGAGCAGTCTGATATATTTAGTATATTTATATTTTAGTGCGACAGCCAGGGGGGACAGGCGCGTACGTGTCACAGGCAGCTTGCTGTTGCCAGATTGGGTGGTTTTCCGCATTATTTTGAAGCCTGTTTACGGTGTGTTTTAACTGGGTAAAGGCATATGAACTCTGGCACACTTTTGAACGCCGTTATACAGCGCTGAGAATGAACGCGTTCTCAATTACGTTCATCTAGCGGAAATACAGTACGTTCAGTTCAGTTTTCGCCCCAAAATATGAACGCGTTCATTGAACGCGTTCAGGTACATCACTGATTATAGGGTCCCAAACTCTTGATAAGACTTGAATATCTCAAGAACTGGGACCTTCTGGATGGATTAACATGAAGGTTTGTGAGAGACATTCATGATTACCAGAGGATACATCCCAATGTCTTTTCAAAATGTTTTCACTCAGGCCAAATCGCATCATGGCGCCAACCATGAAGTTGTAATTCCAAGATGAGGCCACTTTGAAAATTCGCTTCAAAGCCCAATGTTCTTCTTGGTGTCTTCAAACCATCACTACGTACACGTGGCATTTCTTAGAACGTGCTCGTGGTAGCTATTGGTTTATGTAAAGTAACGCTACAAGTAAAAGACCGACCTCATCATCTTCCACGGGGCGTTGTCGTCGGGCAGCTGGCAGCCCAAAGTGAACGCCTCATTGGAGAAGAACTGGCTCCTGTTGTGGCACCTCCATGGAGGCCTTCGGAGGAGCGTCTTTGTCGGGGAGATAAATTAATATCAAATAAATAAATGTAAGAATCCTAACCTAATCATAAAATCAATCTGAGTGTTCTGACCTTCAACCCAGAGCATGCTGTGCCAGTCGAGGACATACACTTCAGGTACGCTGCCATTATCGTCACAGGTGTAAACTCCCTGGTGCTCATGGGTAACGGGGTTCAGCTCATAGGCGATTCCTGCCGACGCTGGCCGGCTCGCCACAATCTGAGAGGAGAGCAGGCAGCTTCGGTTTGAAATGGCAACATCGTTGTTTGCACGCAATAAATGTACGGACAGGTCTCCATGGCAACGCCGACTGCTGGAGGGATGGGAGTGGCTCGGCCGGAGACCAGACAGCTGAGCAGAATCAGGTCATTACGCTCTCAGTAGAAAGCATGCTGGTAACACGCACGCACACACACACACACACACACACACACACACACACACACACACACACACACACACACACACACACACACACACACACACACACACACACACACACACACACACACACACACACACACACACACAGCCGAGCTTTAATGACACACAGAGATCCAGACGTAATAACACTGCATCATATTATTTTCGAATCAATAATTTTTAAAATTATGATTCTCTTTTTTTTTTAAAATTTTTTTAATAATAATTTTTCCTCCTGGTCTCTCGCACCCCCCCTGTCACGCACCCCACTTTGGGAACCACTGGCCTAACCCAAAACATATGCGCTCTCGCTAAGCGGTCCTACGACGCAAGTGGATCGCTCAGCCAGCCGTGTCCTATCTAGCTAGGTGCGCGTTCACATGAAAGGGGTGGTATCTGGAGCATTCGACCAATCACAGACATGGAGAAGCGCACTGACAGCGCAGCGTCATACTTCCTGAATGAAAAGTGAACTTTAATATTAGACACATGAAGAAGTTAAACTTTAAACATCCATGACTTAAACACTTGATCAGGATCAAAGCCTCAGAGCTGCACCTGCAAGGTGAATACAGCTGGAGCAGAACAAGTGTTTGAATGCGTCCATCAACAGGTTTATGATATCACTGCCCCGTCTAACACACCGTCTGACTTTAATTACATTTGACTCAGAGTTTCCTCAACTTAACGTGTTGCTTAAAATAATACTTCTGCATCCAGTATGTGACGCTGTGAGTGTTGCACGGCCAGATACGGCTCAGCTGACTCAGATCAGGAGATATATGATACATTATGAAGTGATATGCCGCGGACTGTACTTAATGTACTCTGATCCGGTTACTTATGTTGTGGCCGATATTTAAGAGCTTTCTTAACGCTAATGTTATAATAGTCAGATTGCTCTGAAGATGGAGGTGATATTCTATTCATGTTCACGTTCACACAGTCTGTGATTTCTGCCGGCCGTCTTTCCTTTCTCCTGTAATATGACTTGATCGCTTTAAACTCCGCACGCTGAGCTCTGATTGGTCAGCAGGCGGTGCTTTCACTGAGTTGATCTCTTAGCCTGCAACCTAACCAGGTTAGCCGCTCAGCATCAGTTACCATGGAGATCTAGCCTGCTAAAAAGAGAACCAGCTTCGTAGGACCCAGAGTTTCCCCTGAAGTTAGCCGCTAAGAGAACATCCGGCTTCGTAGTACAGGCCACTGTACTTCCAAGCGATGCGTTATGTAAGAAAACCATCAACAAATCTGGACTTTGCTTGCCGTGTCAGAGGTTGGCCCCAAAATAGAGTTCATTATCTTCTAGCGTTTACCCCACATGACTCCAGTGTAAAGATAAGGTGTGTGTGTGGGGGGGGGGGGGGGTAGGTTAAACAAACCCAAGACCTTTACCCGGGGGAAATGTTTGTGTCCAATGTGAAACCCTTAACTCAACACACACTTATCTTAAGGGAAACCTTAAGCACTAAATGTAATCTGAACCTCAGCCAGCAGTGTAGTCGCCTAAACCTACGTTAGGGTTGATGACCTGGAGTCCATAAATGTGACTAGTTTGGATTTAGGACTGGTTGTATTGGGAGGCTTTCTTTGAACTGAAATCGAGGACCCTTTGTGTCCAAAATCGCAACAAATTTGGGGTAATTTTCAGTAACTTCAAGGTAAATGTATCGACAGGCATCGAAAAGGTGGCGTTTCTTCGCATCAGGTGACATTAGTTAGTCATTTAGTCGCCTAAACCTATTTTACGCTAAGGGGTACTGGCCTCCTGTCCATATCGAGGATTGTTTTCTTTCTTCTTCGTTAAAATCTGCGGCCATGGAGACATTAGGAATCTAAAATGTGGACTATAGTGCCTCGAACCTTCTTGGTCCTGTTTCCGGGCCTCATGTCGGTCCAGGCGAGATGCAGGTAGACCTTGTCTCCGTACTTCTTCTCGTCGGTGTGCGCTTTGCAGTGAATCGTCACATCGCTGCCCGCGCTGACGAACCATGTTGGAAACGCCTGCAGCTTCGTTCCGATAACGCCCGTGTAATTACTCTGGGGCTTTGCGTCCCGACGCTGCACATCTGAAGGCAGACAGAACATAAAAAGTTAAATATTTCACTAGGCTCCTGCAAATCTCCAAAGTTTATTAATAATTAACGATTTTTTATTATAATCGTTAGTAACTACTAATAAGGAATGCAAAATGAAATAAATGTGTGCTTTGTGTATATTGTTATTTATTATTAGTGGACGAGAAGGTATCCAATACCTCACTTAAGAAAAAGTACTAACAAAACCATGAAAATACTATTTTACAAGTTAAGGACATGTTACTTGAGTACGTAAGTAAAACCAGGAGATTGTAGTTACAATTACAAATATACTATTATATAATATATGTTTAGATTATGTTTAGATTATGTTTGGCATGCGTTATGCTAACAGCTGATTTGCCTGTTTGAGGTGGAGCCAGGGGCGGACTGGGGGGGGGGGCCCCGGGGGGGCCCCGGGCTTCATTGACAGACAGGCCCACTTAATGCGCGGCATGTATCGGCCGGCCGGCGACGAAAGTATGTTACTTAACAAAAAACCCTATGCCTTTAATGTTATTTTGGACCATTATTCATATAGTCATCACATTACCTGAGCAGCCCTTGAGTATAGCAGAATAGTTACAGCATATATTTAGTGATTTTAATGTTAACAGATCTTTGATGCAATAACATCTGGACCCAATTTGCCTGACTTGACACATGGAATAAAACATGGTCGACGTACGAAGCATCCTCAATGTGGGTGAGACAATTTAACAGGAGGTGTGGGCAGGTGGTGGACCTCACCTCTAGGGGGGTCCGGGGGCAAGCTCCCCCGGGAAGATTTGTTTTTAAATGTTCAAGTCCCCGACCAGACCTACATTTGGAGTGTGGACTGCTACTTGGAGAGGTCCCAGTTCACCTCCTGCCCTGCCGTGGTGCCCTTGAGCAAGGCACCGGACATCCCCCTTCCCCCCTCACTCCCATTGCTCCACGGGCGCTGTGCAATAGCTGCCCACGGCTCCTAGTCCTAGACTCCTGGTGCTAGGGTGGGTTTCACTGTGTGTGCTGTGTGCTCTGCATGTGTGACCATTAAAGAGGGTTTCATCCCTCCCAATTCTTCTTCTTCTTCTTCTTCTTCTTCTTCTTCTTCTTCTTCTTCTTCTTCTTCTTCTTCTTCTTCTTCTTCTTCTTCACCCATATAAAACAGAACTGTAAACAGATTTACTTTTTCTTTCAACATGTATTTGAACAGCAAGTGGAGGCAAAGTGCACCCAAACAATAAACATGCTAGCTAACTAGCCTGAACTCAGTAACAGGATGTGGGCAACACGTTCTTCTCCACAGCCGCGCGACCTCTGAGTCAGACGTCACTTCCCCCTTTTCTATCCTACGGGTACAGCCGTACAGCCACTCCCCCTGAACCCCGTTTCCCTGCCAACCTCCCCCCCTCCCCTATGCAAGCCCCTCCCTCGAACCCAGGGCTACTGTATACACAATATACAAAAACGCCTTTACGCTTTGGAGCTTGTTTATCCATCTGTAAGCAGCTGCCAGCTCGGCCTCTCAGTCACTCACTGCTGACCGTTCACTGCGCAGTGACAGCTGCTGCGGGCCTGATGCGTGAAATTGAAACTGATAGATAGAACAAAGGTAGCCTATCAAAACGGCCCAGCCCAGTGGGCCACACCCCACTGGGCTGGGCTGGAACACTTACAAATGTGGGCCGGTAGGATTTAGGCAAACACACGGCGCCGGCCCACACACGGCACCGGCCCACACACGGCACCGGCCCACACACAGCACCGGCCCACACACAGCCCCTGGGTGGAGCTAATTTTGATATACGGTGATTTTCTGCAGATACTCACGATGAGAGGAAGGTCCATCAGAACCGCTCTGTGCGCTCACAGCGGAGACGAGGACACACAGCACTGAAACACAGAGGTCAATGTGAGCCTAAAGTGTTGGAGTGAAGATATAAACGAGTAGTAACACTTACAGCCTGACGCGAGTCTCATCCTGATGAAGTCTCGTCTCTGTCCGAAGCCGAAGCGTTTTAAAGGTCGGGATCGTTTGTTTTATCGGCCGTCGACCCTCGATCTGTCTTCTTTCCAGTGATCTGATTGGTCGGCTGGTTGATAACATATTTCGGTTTTGGGGGTTGAAGGTCGCTCTCTTTCAGTTTATTATTGACACATCTGTTTTTCTAATTTACTCCTAAATTAGATCCAGTTTAGAATATAAATATTTTTGGTCTTATTTATTTATTTCAAAATTAAAATAAAGTTTTTTTTGTCTGGCCAATAATCCGGTTATCATATGGTTAATTCATTCAGTGTGTTAATCATTTTAATAATACCTAACAATTATGAGTAAAATGCAAATGTATTACCTGACTTCCTAAAAAATAAAAAAGCATCAGGGTCATTTTCTATTTTCAGCGAGGAGTGTTTCGTTATAATCTAGTGTCCTCACAACAACGACTCTGTGGCCAATTAGCTGTTTGTTTAATGGACTGTTTAACATTTATTATGTTGAGAGGAGAAAAGAAAACATGGCGCTCTGATCTCCTCCTTCTCTCCCTCCTCCTTTTATTTATGTATTCATGTTTCTGGTAGAGCAACGAGGAAGAGGAGGAGGAGGAGGAGGAGGAGGAAGCTGCAGGTTACTCTCAGACTCGAACACCATGATGGGATTTACACCGCCGGAGTTTGGACCCTGAATCGGTACGAAGAGATTTTTACTTTTCATATTATAATGCAGTCTTGTATTCGACCGACAATGATTTACTGAGGGTTTACTCATTCGACATGAATGCACTCATACTTGTGCTCCACTACATTTATGAGGCTTGTACTTTTTATATAACTAAATGTACTTTAATGTTAATTTATGAAATACTTCTATAACAAGAATGTAATTGTCCCTGTTGTTTATATCTTGCAATAACCTCAAATTGGCTCGTATTGTTGCATTCAAGACGATGTTTTTACTACTTTTATTGAAGTAAAAGGTCATATAATCTACTGCAACATTTAGCCTATCGTATTTCATTGAGCCTGGGACTTGAGATATCCAATAAAGCCTTTAAATCTTTGAATACATACATAATAAAGCAATTACCAGAAACAATCAATTACGATGTGTGTGTTGTAATAAAACAAGAAAGACAGGCATTTTATCAGCTCTGTAGAAATATATATATATAGTTTGATGCTATAAATAGTAGCTTTACAATACGTGTTATGGATTTTAATAATGTATTTGATGTGAGCATTTAGGCAAATAGAAAAGGGGCTTACAACGAATGCAGATCCTTTTTAATTCAGAGGTAGGATCATGCATGACATTTCACACAGCAGGACGATCCCGAGAGGATTCGTGTGTGACAGAAAATAGCTGAAGGTAAAACAGAACTGCCCTTTACTGAGGTGATCTTTAGCAGCCTGGAAAATAACAGAAAATGTAAAAAAAAAATACTGAGACTGAAAAATGTCAAATTGGTCATGAGTGTTTTGTGATTTATACTCAATGTTTCCCTCTGTCCAATCAGGTGCTGATTACAGATCGACAAATATTAAATCAAAGTCTGACACCATCACAATGGATAACGTCCAATCGGAAGACTTGATTCAAGACGGGGCGGGGCTTGCAGATGCCCTTGGCAACACAGATCCCAACGCTAATTTAGGGGCGGAGCCTAACTTCAACCTCAATCTCACTCTGACTTCGCAAAGCAACCCCCGCCCAAGCAGAAAAGGAGGCGTGGCTAAAGATGATTCATCGAGACAAAAAAGTAAAATTCCAGCTTTGTGTCTCACGCCGGCTGCCGAGCATTCGCTGAAATCCCCAAATCCAAAACGTACCATGACACATAGCAACATTGCGTTAAGTCCAAAACCCAACCGGTCGGAACAATCGACCATCGCAACCAGCCAGAGAACAACCGAAAAAATCAAAAGTCAGTCCTTACAGGGATCGGATCCTGTCTCGAACCACAAAGCACATGTTTCACTGACAACGAAGACTACAAACAAAGTAACAGGGAGCCTAAGGATGCCGACACACGATACCCAGTCGCCAAAAATGCTTCAACTTCCCATAACCGCGGACTTCCAGAACCAGAAGGAGAATTCAAACAGTCCAAAACCCGCCAATCAAACCCCAATTAGCACTAAAGCTCCAAAACAAGACCCAGCGAGGCAAGAATCAAGAACCCAAAGTTCTGAGACGCCAAAACCTCCGAATCAAAAGGCGGAGATGGTTCTGCTCAGTGCCAAGAATCCTCAACCGAGTTCTGTCAGTCCCAAACCATCAACACAGAGGAACTCTTCCGGGACGAGCAGCAGAAACACATCAGGGTCTACGGAGAAACCGGAGGGGAAAGATTCAAGTGTTGGTTCCAGATCAAAAACCAGTGCAGATGCCAGTCCTGACCCTAAGACCGCATCGGGGTCCAAGGAGAGCCTGGAGTCGAAAAGCCGTTCTGCTTCCAAAACCAGTTCGGGATCAAAGGACAGCTTAGACTCCAAAGCCAGTGCCCTTCGTACGTCTGGGACAGGTTCCAGAGATAGCCTGGATTTTAAAACGGCGACTGAAATCAAAGTGAGCAAAACCAGTCCCGATTCTAAGACAGCTGTGGGTTTGAAATCTGGCACGGGGTCAAAGGACAACCTGGATCTTAAACATCCTTCAAACCTTCAAGCCAGTTCCCGGTTGAAAGCTGGTCCGACCCGTTCAACTTCTAAACCTTCGCTGGTTGCCTCTAAGACGGACCTTGTTGAATCTGCGACCCACTTGACGTCTAGAACCGGATCCAAAGACCTCAACGAAGCAAGCTCCAGTGCTAAAGCTACTCCAGATGCTAAAGCTGGTTTCGATTATTCTAACTCGGGACCAGTTCGGTCCAGTTCAACGTTGGCTCTGGCAGATTTGTCTCCCTCTTCGTCGCTTCCTCCGAGACCAAGTCCAGGAAATAGGAGTCCTGCTTACGGTTCTGGCAACACTCTTGGTTCTAGTCCAACTGGACCAACAAGGGAAGTCCTGAAGAGTCCTGGTTCTGCTCAAGGTAATCAAAGTATTCCATTTTATTTTAGGAGACATAATTGACAAAAAGTAAAGTGAAAAACATAATGTATCTTTAAAAGCTCAGGGTGTAAAGATCGATCGAATCAAAAGTTCAGTTAAAACCAGAAGTTTACAATATGTCAATAATACTGAAACATATTTTAATATAATATACTTTAATATTGTCTGCTTATTGTGTTGCATTGTTGGAGAAGCCGGTGACCTAAGATTTTCAACGACATAATTACTCGCTATGTTAGTTTGACAATAAAGAACCTTGAACCTTGAAGTCGGCCTAAAATTAAAAATGATCTTCCTCAATGGTCGACATAGTAAAATAACTCAACGTAAAACAGACAACAGGCCTGTGGACGTTTTGGTTTGGTTTAAGTCGTTGCTTCAGAACCGTGACGCCCATAGTAAAAACGTTATACTATCATCGCCACGCTTTTGGATCATCGGTCGGTCTTAATCCAACCTGTTTCCTTGTTTAACTTCAGGCCCGGTGGCTCCTTTGGCAACCTCCAGCCCCAAAATCAGAACCACCGTTTCCCTGACGATGACACGAGCATCCGCACCGTGTGTCACCGTGGAAACGAACACCAGCAAGACATCCCATTATACCAGCCTGTCTCGGGGGCTCACCTTTGACTCTATAACGAAGACATCCACGAGGCATGTCGACGATGAAGAAAGGGTGGATGTGATGATACACGGCGCCCCGCCGAGTCACCTGGGAGACACAGATACCAACAACGCTCTACCGGCAAGGGGTGAGGAAAGTAGGAAGGAAGGCGAACAGAAAGACGGTACTACATCGACCCTCCACTTTCTACCTCCAGTGAGGAGGGAGAAAGCGACCATGACTGACCCGAGTTTGGGGCTCCATTCCTGGGGAGGTGAGCGCAGAGATGTGGGCGTCCAAGTGGAGGTCGAACGCTTGACTTCCAACGACTCAAGTTTGCAAACGGGAGTTCCTTCCTCCAGTAGTTTGATCTCACCAACGATGATCCAGCATATTTGCAAGATCGATATCGAACTTAGCAGCCAATCGGTGTCTGAATCTGGAGAAACCGATCGCGCAAGTTCCCTTCCCGCCTGTTTGCGTACGTACAGCTTCCGGGAAAACCCCGAAACCACATCGGAGCTACGACTCGGACAAAACCGAGGCGTTAGCGTCGAGAGCTTCTGGGAAGAGGAAGTAGGAAGGGAGAAAACGGAGGAGGAAGTGGAAGTGGACGTAGAGGAACAGGAAGATGTCGGGAGGCCTCAGAAAGTGGTGTGGGACGACCAGGGAAGAACGTGGGAGGTTTACGGCGCCTCGGTGGACCTGGAGTCTTTGGGAACGGCGATCCAATCCCACCTGGAGTCAAAGATCCGGGAGCAGCAGAAACACATCCGGACTCTGAGGCAGTCCGTCTGCTCCGAAAGCAGCCTCAGGGCGTACCGGATGAGGAAGAGGAGGAAGAGGAGCGCAGGGATGCTGGGATGCTGCAGGAAGACGCCCAACGTGGAAGAATGACACGAGTTCGGAAAGTAAAAAAAAAAATCCTTCGAAATTAAGACTTTGAAAAGGTGTTCGCTTGTACAGCACATGATATGATAGGCCTGCACGTATTTCCACTGTATGTGTTATTAAAAGTAGAGTCGCGATAAGAAAGTAGATCCTGGAATGATTGCGGTTTGAATGCTGGATTCTGAAAAGCTTAATTCAAACGTTTGGATGACTTGAGGTTCATATTTCTGGAATTAGAAAGTTATGAATGTCTTACGAGTAAGAGACGCCAATTATAGAGGCTCGTGGTCGCAGTTACTTCCAGATCGGTGTTCATAAGATATTACGTTAAAATGCAGCCGCAGAAACACATCCGGACAGAGCGGATGAGGAAGAGGAGGAAGAGGAGGAAGAGGATGATGCAGGAAGACGCCCAACGTGGAAGAATGACACAAGTTCAGAAAGTTCAAAAAATCCGTCGTACTCAAGACTTTGAAACGGTGTTCACATCCTTCAAAGACCCTCATCCCGATACCCCTCCTCGACTCCTCCTTTCCCTCACTCGCGTCCCTTCCTTGCGTCTTAGCTCCGCCTCCGTAAGATGCGAGCGAGAGACACGAGGAGGTGACGCGAGGACCAGTGGCGGATTTAGGATTGTAGGAGATCCGGGGCTTAGCCCAGGAGTCGTAGGGGGGTTGGGGGGGGTGCAGGGGTACAGTGCTATTTTTTATAAGTGGGGGGTGGACCGAACATCCTTTAGGGGGGTCGTCACCTCCTCTCGGGGGGTCCGGGGCTTTTCAGAAAACATCCGGGGCTTGAGCCCAAGTAGCCACCCCCTAGCGCCGCCTCTGGCGAGGACAGAGGAGTCCTCAGGTATTCATTGGGACGTCCTCATTCACTCAAACGTCACTCTTAAACGACGCCATGTGCAGCTGTCTCCCCTCTCATCGGGCTGAACTGAAGACCCTTTAGAACCGGCCCGTTTGTGGTTTAATATTTATTTAAATGATGAATCTTTCTCTTGTTAGTCAAGGAATTCAATAATGGTTGGTCCTGCTGTTGTGTTCCGTTTTGGTGTAAAATGTAGCCTACATTTAAATAAAAATATAATGATAGTAATGTGAAGCCTTTTAGAAATGAATTGCACATAATAATTCCCACGGAGCTGTGAGCACTCATCTTCCAGTTGTGGGTTTTCCTCTGTTGAAATGGACCAGCTGTGAAGGTGGGGGCGGGGCTTATATAGCGAGTGGTGAAAACACTTCCGCGTAGTCTGCTCGCGTGTGTCCTCCCTTTCGTCTCCTCCCGCACCCCTCCTCCCTCACCCCTCACCCCTCCTCCCTCACCCCGCACCCCTCCTCCCTCACCCCTCCTCCCTCACCCCTCCTCGACTCCTCCGTGTGCATTTCAGCTATTGGGACGTCCTTCAAAGTGGAGTGTCTTGGTCGAGTCCCGGAGGAGGGGGAGAGAGGAGTCGAGGAGGGGTATTGGGATGAGGCTTCTCTCAAAACTCACTTATTCACTCTAGATTTCAATATCTCCCCCCCCCACACACTTTACTCACACTTGGATTGGGACTACTTTTTATGCTTCTTTGTTTTCTTTCTGTTTCTGATTTTATGTAAAGCGTCTTTGGGCACGAGGAAAAGCGCTATAAAAATCAAATGTATTAATATGTATGTGTACAGCACGTGATATGAGAGGCCTGCACGCGTGTCCACTATGTCTTAATGAAGTAGAGAACGCAATTCCTGGAAAGAAATGCTGAAACGCTTAATACAATCATTTGGATAAATTACGGTTCATATGATTCTCAGCATTCAGACACACGATAGAGGCTAACGGTCAGTTACTTCCAGGTCGGTAGTCGTTAAATATTACGTTAAAATAAAAAATAAAATCAGGTTTGACCCAAAATCAATGTCCCGACTAACCTGTGTGCATGGATCATAAAACCTGAACGTAAACACACACACACACACCACACACCACACACACACACACACACACACACACACACACACACACACACACACACACACACACACACACACACACACACACACACACACACACACACACACACACACACACACACACGTTTTATTTTCCGTGGACTGAAAAGCATTTAAAATGGCAGAGGACGTTTTGATGAATTACATAATTCTGGTTATTTAACGGAAGAGTTTCTGTCTGGTTGTTTGAAGTAGAGTGGAGTCGACAGCTCTCTCCTCAAGTGCTGCTAAATATTTCATCTACTTCCTTTTTACAAAAAACCGTCATCACAAACTACTCGTGCTCGGGAACCCAGAAAAGTGTGTGTGTGTGTGTGTGTGTGTGTGTTCGTGTGTGTGTGTGTGTGTGTGTATATGTGTGTGTTCATGTGTGTGTGTGTGTGTCTTTCCTGGTCTTTTTAATTGTTGTTTTTTCTGTTTTCCATCCCTCTCTTTTCCGTCACCCATTTTCCTTTCACATGTTAGTCATGTACTTCCTTGTCTCCCGTCTTTCCTTCTTTCCTTTCCTTTCGCTTCCTGGTCACAACCAGCTCTGCTCTGTCGATGGGATTTCTTAAGTAGAGCATATAGACTTTCCTCCTCCTCCTTCATCATCATCACCACGTCCCTTCGTCCCGAGTGGGGTTACGTGTTTGAGGAACACCGGGTTGCTGCTCTGAATTATTCAGAAACATTAAAGTCACGCTTGTGTTAACGACACGGTCTCCGCCATGTCTTATTCAGCCTGTGTGTGTGTGTGTGTCTTATTCAGCCTGTGTGTGTGTGTGTGTCTTATTCAGCCTGTGTGTGTGTGTGTGTGTGTCTTATTCAGCCTGTGTGTGTGTGTGTGTCTTATTCAGCCTGTGTGTGTGTGTGTGTGTGTGTGTGTCTTATTCAGCCTGCGCTTCAGACGAGGCCTCACACCGTCAGTCTTATGCTGCTAAAGGGTCCCCATGCGGCTGGGTGGGGCTTCTCTCTCCTGTCGTGCATGTCTGCAAAGGCTTTCATCCCAAAGTTAAAGACGGCAGTGACATCACTATGTAACACTCACGCTTACACAAGAAAATAAAGAGCTTTTTGAACATTAAAGCGTGGAGACATTGCAGAAGGCCCCTTTAATCAAAATCTCCCCTTCCTCCCAAGGCTTTGAAGGTTTCCAGGAACCTGTGTGTCCGCGAGGCCAGTTCGTGAGCGGAGGGAACGTCCTCCCATTAAGTGCTAAAAATGCACTTATATCAAACCTCTCGTTCTTAAGTGAGCAAGCTTTTTCATTTCTTTTTAACTGGACAGAAAGGCCCCGGCATGTCTTTCCCTCTCGGTAACAAAGTTCCCCGCTGGGCTGCGGTAAGGTTTCCAATTTTAAAACCATGAAGCATCAACAAATCATTTATCATCTAAAGGGTGCCAAACTCAAGGCCCGGGGGCCACATCCGGCCCGCGACTTCATTTTATGCGGCCCCACAAGAGCTTGCAAAGAATATAATATGTTTATTAGACGGTTACATGCTACAGAAGCACGTTGCCCATAAACTACATGTCCCACAATGCATCTCGAAAATGCATTTTTTCATAGAATTCCTTTTTCTCAGAATTAGATTTTTATTTCAAAATGTCACTTCTATTTCTTTTTTCTCCAGAATTTGGCTTTTCTTTTTAAATCATTTTGGGACCTACGCACTGAAGAGACTTGCCCTCGACTTCTGCTTTCAGACGTAGTTAATTATGAAGTTATTACCCTATC